>ML178897.1:29860-43054 GCA_004369125.1 Pterulicium gracile
GAAGATCATGTGATCACCATCATCCACCAGTAGAGTCCAGCTGTGGCTAACTACACTAAGTAATGTAACTCAACAACCAGAACAGATAGAAGGATCAAATAAGAGACAAAGTTATAGAGGAGAATGCAAGGAATCCGAATATAACATAGAGAAAAGGAATGCAAGACATGTGAAGTCATAACAAGCAAGAAGAGCGATTTCAACAAGTACTGGGCCAAGGTACAAGTTGTGAACAACCACATTTTGGCAGACATTGAGTAAACCTCCTTAGTGGAGACATTCAGAATCTTTGATCTGAATGCTGAAGGCATTGTCTTGCATGCATCAACCCCAGCTGTCCCGACGGCCTTCCAGACTGCATCAGATAAGTAGAATCCCTTGTCTGACTTGTCAAAGCCTTTAAAGTCACTAGTCCAGATTGAAATAAGGTTTGGAAAAAGGTTTTCCCAAAACAGGTGCATGGAATTGTAGGGAAAGCTGGTTGGGAAGCGGATGGATGGGCAGTAGAAAACAATAGATAGGCTGTTGGTTCTATATTCACAACAGAGTTCTTTGGCGGCAGTTTTTGCGGCAGTTTTCTCAATCTGCTCAAGAATGCTGCAATGTGTTCTCTTGGGCAGCCTTTGGACATTTACCAAGGTGTTGCCAGGAAGGGGATTGGTGATGAGAGACATACTATGTGCTGGAATTAGTGCCTGCTCTGATACCCCGGATGTCGCACATATGGCAAGGGCATCTACCATTATAGCTCTTTATGCGCATCATCATTGATACGGCCGGTATACCACCAAAAACCTTGATGAGTACGCACAGAGTATGAACATGTTAACACTGCAGAATCCAGCAAGGGGCTGGTGGATGAGAGTAAGCAACTGATAACATTAGGGAAGTGCGAAATACAGTACCTGGTGGATGAGAGTGAGCAACTGAAGATCAGGTAACCACCATCATCCACCGGTAGAGTCCAGCTGTGGCTGACTACACTAAGTAATGTAACTCAACCACCAGAACAGATAAAAGGATGAAACAAGAGACAAAGTTATAAAGGAGAATGCAAGGAATCCGAATATAACATAGGGAAAAGGAATGCAAGACATGTGAAGTCATAACAAGCAAGAAGAGCGGTTTTAACAAGATCCGCTCATATCTCCTCTGACAAGCTTCACAGCGTCCCTGCTGAGTACCACAAATTTGCAGATGTCTTCAGTGAACCTCTTGCATCTGGGCTGCCTCCTCATCGCAAGTACAACCTTAAAATCAAGCTCAAGGATGGCGCCTTTCCTCCCATTGGAACAGTATATTCCATCTCTCCTATTGAACTCAAGGCTCTTTGAGAATCTCTCAATGAAGGTCTTAGCTCAGGCATTATCAAACCCTCCACCTTGCCTTATGGAGCGCTGGTACTGTTTGTTTGAAAGAAGGACAGTTCTCTTTGCCTCTGCGTTGATTACCGCGGTCTAAACAAGATCACAAAGAAAGACCAATATCTGCTTCCCCTCATCTTGAACCTCCTCAACACACCTAGCCAAGTGTGCATTTATACAAAGCTCAACCTTAAGCATGCTTACCATCTGGTTTGTATTGCCAATGGTGACAAGTGGAAAACTGCCTTCCGCACTTGGTATGGTTTGTTCAAATGAAGAGTCATGCCCTTTGGCTTGACCAACGCCCCAGCGGCATTTCAGAGATTTGTCAATTTGATTCTTTCAGATATGCTGGATGTTAATGTCATGTTCTACCTGGATGACCTCCTCATCTACTCTGACTCCATTGAGGAGCACTTGCAGCAAGTCAAAGAAGTTCTTCATTGACTACGCACTCATGGGCTGTTCTGCTCTCCCAAAAAGTGCAAGTTCCACACTGATACTGTGGAGTACCTGGGGTACATTCTCTCTCCCTCAGGGTTGGCTATGTTCTTTGATAAGGTTGACACCATCACTTCGTGGCCTACTCCTTGAAAAGTGAGAGACATACAGTCCTTCCTTGGGTTCTGTAACTTTTATCGTCAATTCATCTACAACTACTCTGATATTGTTCCTCCCACTCGGCTTACGCACAAAAATGCGGTGTGGGCCTGGAAAAATAATTGCGAGACAGCTTTCAATACACTCAAGTCATCTTTCACCTCCGCTCCTATCCTTGCGCACTACACTCCTGGAGGTTGGATGATTGTTGAAACCAACGCCTCTGACTACACAATTGCTGTCATCTTATCCATCTGGTCTAATGACGGGGAAGTCCGTCCTGTTACATTCCATTCTTGCACCCTCACTGGTGCAGAGCTTAACTACAACACTTACAATGAAGAGCTCCTTGCAATCTTTGAGGCCTTCAAGCGCTGGAGACATTACCTTGAAGGATTCCCTGGAGTTATCCATGTTGTCACGGATCACAGGAACCTGGAATATTTTACAACTACCAAGGTTCTAACATGTCGCCAAGTTTGCTGGTCTGAATACCTTAACTAGTTCAATATGGTTATTTGTTTTTGCCCAGAAAAATTGGGGGCCAAACCCAACACTCTTACTAGATGATGGGACATCTATCCAAAAGAGGGGGATACTGTTTACTCCATGGTAAACCCCCAGAACTTCAGACCCATCTTCTCCACAGAGCACCTCCGCGCTTTGTACATCACTTCCCTCCTTGAGAAACCTGTTCTCCGTGCTGCTCTCATTGTTGATTTCAACAAGCTGCACTTGAATATCAGGTCCTCACTTCCCTCAGATCCTCAGGCCGCATTTGGACTAGCCCTGGCTTTTTCTGTTGAAATCGTTGTATTTCTTTGATTATTCCTTCACATTTGTTTCTATTATTCTCTTTTCTGGATATTCAGATTCTCCAGGTTCCTCTCTATACTTCTGTTCCTTGTTTCATCTTCATATCTGTTCTGGTTGTTGAGCTAGAGTTACTTCTTTCCTTAGCCACAACTGACTTTGATGGTGGTTGAGAGTGCTGACTAAGCCTTCAGTTGCTCACTCTCATCCACCAGGTACTTTACTTATCTTACTCTCAATCTATCTTAGTTGCTCACTCTCATCCACCAGTCTTGCTGGATTAAGCAGTGCTAACATGTAATTCGCACTTTCCTAATCTTTTCAGTTGCTCACTCTCATCCACCAGCCCCTTGCTGGATTCTGCAGTGTTAATACAATTCCTGTGTTTACTCTGCTCACGGCCTCTTCCCATTCAAAATGATGTACAAATATAGGCCAAAGTTCAACATTCAGATTGGACAACAAGGGAATATGCCGGTGGTGGAGGATTGGTTAATGCACATAAAAAAAGGCAAGGGAGAATGTAGAGGCAGCACTTTGGCTGACAAAGAAGCACATGAAGGAGGCTCATGAACACAGTGTCTCCCAGCACCCGGTATTCAGGAAAGGACAGTGGGTTTGGCTCAATACACATAATATCAAGGTTCACCAGGCCAGTGAGACGCTCTTAAAACACCTGTACCTTGGCCCCTACAATATATTGCAGGTGAATGGCAATCATACATACAAGCTTAAGCTCAACCCAAATATGCACCTTTACCTGGTTTCCCATATTGATTACCTCTTGCTCTGGAGTGGGAACAAGGTCAACAGAAAGGTTCCACAGTCTCCAGCTGCTGCCACCGTAGGTGAAAAGGAAGAGTACAAGATAGAGGCTGTCTTGGACAGCAAGTTTTCTGGCAAGCAACTCAAGTACTTTGTCAGATGGAAGGGTTACAACTCTGGCCACAACACTTGGGAGCCGGAGAGGAACCTTGCCAACACTTTCTTTGCAGCTTTGGCATGGGAGGCAATTTTGTCCAACAACAGAATAAATTGCTGTGATACAGGTTGCCTTGCTGCAACTCTGTACACAGCCGCATTGATAAAGGCAACTGAAAGAGGTGTGGGGGAAGCAAGTGGTATGGTCTCACCAGGAGATGAAGGAATAGATGGTGACAAAGTGACTGTTATTGGAGGGTTGTCTGCAGAGGGGGTAGAGACCTCTGGGATGGTGCGCAGTGAGACTGGAGTCTGCTTTACTAGAGCTTGAAATGATACCAACTTCAAAACCCAATTAATCAACAGATTGTCACGGGTGAGCCAGTTGTATCCAAGCACTAGATTGCAAGGCAAATCCAGTGAGGTGATGTAAAAGTCCAGGGGTAGAACTTCCCTTGCAAACAAGTTTTACATTGATGAAACAGTAAGTCAAACCAGAATCAATCAGAGAATTGAAAAAAATGGTTTTACAGGGCTGCAAAATGGATACATGATTTTTTGGGGATTTAGAGTTTAGCGAGGATAGTAAAAATGAAGGTGTTGGAGAGAGTGCACGCACAGCGTGGAACTTTCTAGGCAACATTAGATCATAGTAGCTAGCACTACGTAGAATATTCTAGAACACCATCCTTGTAGTATATAAGCTAAGGAAAGTATTCCTTGAATACAATCATCTACTCCTTCTATCTTTGCTCTCATCTCTTATTCTTGCCAATAGGTTATGGGCCCTGAGTCCACCTGAGACACCCAGCAAGATTATCAAAGTTCTCGCACACCATTAGCGCCGCTTTTACACAGCCACACTCTCACATCCGCGTAGTATTCCCATTTCCGCCTGAGTGTTGCTTGCAATTGGGCTTGATCCGCAACTCCCACATTCTATACACCCCATTTACACATAGACATTATGTCTGAATCCAATTCCTCCAACTCTTCCTACCACATTGACCTGCTCCGGGGTTCCAACAACTACCAAGTGTGGAAGGTCAAAATGCTTGACATCTTGACTGATCTATCGCTTGATGACTACATTGATGACTTAGCCAAGGAGCCCTCTGACCCAGACAAGCAGGCCGCGTGGAAGAAGAACAATTGGAAAGCGCTATCTACCATTAGGTTGCGCGTTGCCAATGATGTTCTAGTCTACATCTCAAACTCACAGTCAGCCAAGGCTGCATGGACCGTCCTTCACAATATGTTTGAAGCTAAAGCCCCCATTGGTATTGTCCTTGCACGCAGGAAGTTCTTCCGCTCCATGTGCCCTGAGAAAGGCGACGTCCAGGAGCATATCAGTATGATGTGCACCTACCAGGCTGAACTTACTGGCCTCAAACAAAATATCACCAAGACTGACTTTTCAATCACTCTTCTCACCTCCCTCTTTGATTCCTGGAACCCATTCATTTCCTCCATGCCCAAGAACACTCTTACCAACTCATCCAAACTCATCTCCCGCATTCTTCCAAAAGTTGCCTGTCTAAATGATTGCACTTCTCAGTCCACCGCCCTTGCCTCCATTGATTGTGCCACCGCAAAGTGTTTCCGCTGTGGCCAGATTGGTCACCTCGCTTCTGACCACAACCACACCAACCAGCAGCAGAGCCGTGGTAATCAGCACCACAATCAGCAGCGCAACAATGGTAACAACAACAATTGTTGAGGCCAGCAGCGTCAAGGTAAAACCCAGCAAGCTCATGTTGCCGAGGAGAAACAGGATGACTCCGAAAACAATGATGAGTACGCTTTCGCCGCTGTTGCCGCTGTTACAAACAAGGCAAGACTTGATCCGGATGATTGGCTGCTAGATAGTGCCTGTAGCCGTTCCATAGTCCAAAATAAATCCAATTTCACCTGCTATACCCCAAGTGAACACACGCATCAACAGCTTTGGTGAAGCAAAAGGCATTGGCACAGGCAATGTGAGCCTTACCTGTGCTCTCGGACATTGCACACGCGCTGGTACATTTAAAAATGTCATCCACTGCCCAAACACTCTATTCAATTTCATTTCTGTGGGAAGACTCACAGATGTTGGACTTGAAGTTGTGAGATGGTGTACACCAACCTCTGGGGACAAGGCCCATGGGGAGAGCACTATTTTATTTTGTTCATGGATGCCGCCTCTGTAAGACCCCGGGATGATCTGCAAGGCAGCACGCCAAGTAGTCTAGTAACGAAGTTGAATAATGAGCACAATGAGGCCGTGAGCATGCGTACCTAGTAACAAAGTGGATAAAACTAAAGACCAACATCACGTGATGGTTGGCGACACGTAACCCGCGCACGTGCTCAACGCCCGGGCCGCCACCATCAACGTGCGCACGTGCTCAACGCCTGGGCCGCCACCATCAACGTGCGCCACTTCTCAGCCATCCACTGCCGCTACATCTACTCTACAAGGCTAAGTACGCTATGTATTGTAACACTCGGTCCGTGCAAAAAGAAAAGTCCAATCCAAAAAAAGAACGCTGCCCCTCTCAACTCCGGCGGCGTTGACGGGCCTTTTTCCTGGTCCTGCCTGCCAACTCTGCCGCCAGAAACTCAGCAATCGCCTCCTGCGCACCTTCCAAGTTCTCCTCCGGCTCCCACTAATCCTCTGTCTTTCCATACCCAACCCAATGCACCAGATACTGCATGCCTGTCTTTCTCTTGCGCAATGCCAATATCCTCTCCACCTCATATTCCGCCCCACCCTCCATCTCAATTGCCGGTGGCGGCACTTGCTTCCTGCCAATGATGGTGTCTGCCGATGCTGGTACCAGACATGAGACATGGAAGACATTGTGAATCTTCCACGTAGCTGGCAACTCAACGCGGTAGGCTGTGTCCGAGATCTTCTGTGTCACCTTGAACGGCCCAAAACACTTGAAGTCCAGTTTCTTGTTTGGGCGAACTGAGCGCAGGTCAGCACGCTTCACAAACACCATATCTCTGGCAATTCAATCTGGTGCCTCATCCACCCAGGTATTGTGGTAGACCTTCATCCCCACTGCCGTCATCTCCAGCATCAACTTCAACTCCTCCTGAACCTCGGCTAGGTGCCGCAGGTGATCATCAGCAGCGGGAATGGTGTTGGCACTGACTGGGTCAATAGAGAAAGACGGGTGGTAGCCGTACTTGGCATAGAAGGGAGACATGCCAATCGCTGAATGCAACCTGTTGTTATAAGCAAACTTGGCAAATGGCAGCCAATCCACCTAGTCGTCCTAGTAGAAGTCAACAAAAATCCAAAGGTATGCCTTGAGCTCCTGGTTTATCCGCTCTGTCTGTCCATTGGTTTGCGGGTGATGAGCTGTAGAGAGTGCCAACTTGATACCCAGGCAAGTAAACAGGTGCTGCGTGTACCTTGCCGCAAACTGCGGACCTCGGTCGGAGATGAATTTCTTTGGAGTCCCATGCAGCGGCCACACCCGACGGATGAATGTCTCGCACATGTCTGGGGCATTGTCTGTTGTCTGCGCCTCCAGAAAATGAGCCCTTTTTGTCATCTTATCCACCACCACCTGCACGGCATTATGCCCTCGCGAAACCGGCAGCGGACCCAAATAGTCAGTTGTGACATGTTGCCATGGGCCAGATGGGATCTCCAAGGGCTGGAGAGGTCCATAAGGGCGCAACCGCCGTGTCTTTGAACATTGGCACACCGCTCCCATGGCAAAACTAGACGCATCCGTCTCAACTCTGAACGAAGCCATCATATCCGGCATGACCAGCAGCGGGGCCTCCGTGAATGCTGCCTTCAGCATCTGGAAAGCCCTTTTCTCCTCCGCACCCCACAACCACGGCATATCCTTTCCCTTCAGCCTTTCCAACGGCTTGGTGATAAACGCGTAGTTCTCAATGAACCAGCAATAGAAATTGGCAAACCCCAGGAACTGGAAGACCTGGCTGACATTTTGAGGTGCCGGCCAGTCCATGATGCCGTGCACCTTCACAGGATCCATGCTGATGTGGCCGGGCAAAATCTTTAGCGCAAGGTATTTGACCTCCTTCGTTCTGAACTTGCACTTTGCCGGGTTCAAGAAGAGGTCGGCCTCCCAAAGACGTCTCAAAACTTCCCGGACCTGCTCATCGTGCTTTGACTCGTCCTTGGAAAAGATGATGATGTTGTCCAAGTACAGGACCACTGAGATATCAACCAAATCATGGAACAGCTCGTTGACCATACGCTGGAAGGCTGCCGGCGCGTTCTTGAGCCCAAACTGCATGACAAGGAACTCAAACTGCCCATAGCACATACGGAATGACGTTTTCCACTTGTCACCACCACAGATGCGGACATTGTAGTAGCCCCAACACATATCCAGTGTGGTAAACACCTTTGCCGCTTTGAGCCAATTGAGTAGTTCGTTTGAGAGAGGGATGGGGTAGGAGTCGGACCAAGTGATGGCGTTCAGCGCCCGAAAGTCAACGACAAGACAAAGGTCACCATTCTTCTTCTTGACAAAGAAGACCGGAGCGCCGCATGGCGCGTTTGATAGCCAAATGTACCCCTTTGCCAGGTTCTCGCCGATAAACTCCTTCAGTGCTGTGTGCTCCTCCAGTGAGAACTGGTACAGCTTGCCAACTTTAGGCAGAGGGGCCCCAGGTTCCAGGTCAATGGGTAAGTCATACTTGGTATGCTGCAGCAACCGTTCCAAATGGCACTTGCTAAAAACGTCCAACAAGTTGTGGAACTCCTCTGGGACCACCTCCTCAATCCCCTTCACCTTCTCCGGTCCATCTTGCTTCCTCTCCTCTTTAGCCAGACGCTGCGAGACCGTCATCCCTGCCACCGCCCGCGCTCACCCCTCTCCTTCCTTCTCAAACGCCATTGCCCTCTAGCCAGCATGCCTGGGAACGGAGCGCCCACCCCAGCACTGCTCTAGGTACCACCCTCCCTCTTTGTACAGAACACCAACAGCACAACTGTTGCTGGTGCCAGGGGTCTGAGCTAACTGTGCCTTCTCCTCCTCAATTCTTGCCGCCAACATCACCTGCACCTGCCGGACCACCGCCGCTTGCTGTTTGCGCAAGAAGCGCAGGTAGGCTGTCTTCTTTAACTCAAGCCCAGCCAGCGCCTCCCGGGGTTGCCGCTTTGGCAAGCCCGGAGAGCAGTTTATCTGCTGACCTATAGACAACGCCGGCAATGCCAAACACTTGCCACGCGGACGGGAGAGCAAGGCCAAACGCGCCACTTCCTCTTGCAATGGCGGCGGAGGTAAACCAGCCTCCACCGCCGCTCTCACCGCCCGGCAGTGCTCTCAAACCTCAAACTCCAATCTCTCTTTCTTCGGCGGGTGTTTTGGACGGCCAGTTACCAGCGGGGTAGGCGCCAGCAGCTTGGGCTGCACCTGGCAGCAATTGGCATGGCAGGCAGGAGCGTTGAAAGAGATGGTGAACTTGCGCCAGTCAATTGTAGGATTGTGCTGCCAAAGCCAGTCAATGCCGAGAATCAGGTTGTCATCGCCAATATCGGCAACTTGGAAGAGTTTATTCTCCCATCCACGACCATCCGCAAAAGCACCTTGTGAGTTATGAGCCCAGAGGTGACATCGGAGTTGTCAATGGTGCGGAGGCGAAGAGGTCTCTTCCAAAGGATAGTGGGAATGCCGTGCTTGTCCACGAAGCGCTTGTTGGCCAGGGCAATGTTTGCCCCAGAATCCAGCATTGCGCAAGTTGAAAATCGTACTGCGGTACTCTTGTTGTTGACAGTAAGCAGGATCTCAAATGAATGAAAGTCAGAATGTGGGGTTCTGGCATGAACCACCGCACACCGCAGATGTCGTGGACACCTGCGAACTTGGGGAGGGGAGTCAACAATAACATTTGGAGAAGCCGTTTCTAACACAGAGTACTGGTTAGCCGCACCTGGTGCAGTTACTCGGGATTGGCATGTACAAAATCCGGTGCCGGGGACGAAGCCAGTGACGATGTCGGGGACTGTGGAAGTGGGGACTGGGATGGGGACAAGACGGAGGGCGGAGTCGCTGCGTTGCAAACCCATGCCTGCCGGGCTCTAGCCTTTGTGTATCCGCACCTCCTGTGGCCAGGCAACCCGCAATCACCGCACCGGACCCGGGCCATGTCAACATCCATTGCGTTTGGATCGACGGGGCAAGGAGGTGGGACTGCAAGGACTGGTCAAAGGGGCTGAGTGACAGGGGGGATGAACGAAGGGGACAAAAGTGGGTACCGAGGGGATTGAAGGAAAGAAGAGGGCTTAGGTGCTGCCGGAGCTGTCAATGCTGAACGCTGCCTTGCCGCTTCCAAACGCGCAAGGAGTTGCTGGCGTGACGCCAGTGAAGCCCAGTCCTTCTCGTTGTCCAAGAGGTACTTCAGTGCTTCGTCAATTGTCATGTACCGGGGCTGCATGTGTGAGAGCCGTTCCGCAATCTCCACCGTGAGTCCGTCCTTGAATGCCTTGAGGACAAAGCCACTTTTGCGTTTGTCGTAGGGAGGGTTGTTGCGGTGGGCACGGAACTCCGTCACATACTGCGAGATGGTCTTTGATCCCATCCGAATGCTGGCAATGGTGTGATGAAGTGCCCAGGTTCACCACTTTTTGACCTAAGTCTCGTACTGTCTTGTTCTGGTTTTCATTTGTCTTTATTCCCCTTTTGTTCATCTTGTTTCCCGAATCCCTTCATCGTTCACCGTTCTCGATACACGGTTTCCTATGTCTCGATCTCCCGTATCCCTCCCCTACCCGGTTTGCATTGCCCCCATTTCCCGAAGACGCGCGCGCGACGCGCCGCGTCTCTTTTGATCCGATCACTATTTCCACGTTTGGTTGGCCGTATGTTAGTTCTCCTGCTGGTACCCGAGCATATTTACGCGAGACATTATCTCGCCATCGATTGCTCAGTACTGTACAGTAGATCACTCATTAACTGTACGCCAATGAGCACATAGTAGGGACGCACGCGTGTGCATGCCTTTCCCATCTTGACCTCTTGGTCTTTGGGACAGGTGTGCACTATTATGCCTAGTTATCTTTTGTCTGTACTCAATCTAATATCTTGGTCTTTGGGACAGCTCGTGTGCAGTTGGATTCAGTCTTGTGCCCGATCTCCAGATCGCTCCTCCATCCCTTTCTTTAAATCTGTAGAGCCCTAGCTCCAGGTTGACCTTATCCCCCTTGTCTACTGCTATCCACCACCTATCCAGGGGTTGTCCGCCACAAATGGCGTTGCGCGCGTCCTCCGCTTGATCTTGCAAACAGAACTGAGCACAGAAGGCGGCAATTCAGGCGGGGAAGTGAAGGCGCGTGGGGTCCTGCAAGTTGTTGTGGGTGATTGTCGCTGACCAGGCAGCGGCGTCGCCAATGAGGTGTGACTGGCACCAGAAGATCTTGAGCTTGCCGGAGGCAAAAACCTCAAACTTTGCTGCAATGCTGATTGCCGTTGCAAACTCCTCTGCCTTGGCCTGCGAGTCCCCACTATACTTCTTGGGCGCTGCCGGACGAGGCCCATTCCGTGCTGTCCCGCCTCCCAACCCTCCTGAAACCAATGCCTCCAGCCTATCCGCACGCTTCTTTGCATCCCGCACCATATCCACCAAAGCCAACACATCCTCTTCCAACTGCACCACACGCTGCTCTGCGTTTGTCCATAACCCTGCCAACCTTGCTACCAACTGATTATTGATGTCTGACGTTTGCATCATTCCTGTTCCCTAGATACGTGCACGCCACACCCGCATTATTTTTGTTCCAACCACTATTCCCATGTTTATATGTTTGTATGCTAGTTCTCCTACTAGTACTCAAGCAACATCTTTGCAAGGTGCCATTGCACTATTGGTAGCTTGGTACTGTACAGTAGATCCCACGGTAAAGATATTGGCACATAGTAAAGATTTCTGTGTTATACACACCTTTCCATCTTGACCTCTTGGTCTTTGGGATAGGTGTGCATTGCTAGGGCTATTTATCTCTTGTCTGTACTCAATATAACTTGGTCTTTGGGATAGTTTGTGTGCAGTTGGATCTATTCTTGCACCCAATTTCCAGATCACTTATATTCATCTCTTGGATCTGTAGAGTCTTAGCTCCAGGTTGCCTCAGTATCTTTCATTTGTAGTTGTTTGCCACACCGTACTGGCCACCTGGAGAATGTTTGTAAGGAGAAGTTTAATGGCTGCCCCCCTTATGATTTTATATCCTCATGTACCATAGGTAGTATACACAAATGCCATTTATGTTCATTGCGTTTCCGTGTGGACATTTGCCTGAGGGAGAGAAGAACAAGTTGAGAATTGTGCCCATGATAGACCGTGGAGCCACCGCACTTTTTTTTGGGAAGGGATTACGCCAAACAGCACCAGCTACACACGTTCAAGCTGCAAGACCCAATTGATGGCTTTAATATTAATGGGACTCTGAGCTCTGCCAGATGCATCCGCAAGTTTGTGCACATCCTACGACACCTCTCACGGTCTTGGATCTGCTCGCGGTGCTACAACAGCTGATGCCGCAGGTTCCGACACGGCCAGACAAGGTGTACAGGTCGGCGATCCGCGCGCCCGAGCCGTTCAAGGGCGAGCGAGGCGCTCCTGCGCGGTCGTTCCGAGTGGCGTTCGAATTATACGCAGCGGCTCAGGGACCCGTGCTGAACACCCTCGTTGATGGGAATTACGAGCGCAACAACGAAAAGTGGATCGACGCCGCCCTTTCAAACTTTCAGGAGAACGCGGCGGTGTGGGCAACGCCGTACCGCGAGGCATTGGTAGAGTGGAGGAACGCGCCTCGAGGGCAGGGGTACCCGACGCCACCCTTGCCCCCGTTTGGCCTGCACTGGGGTACCTTCCTGGAGGCATTCAAAGCAAATTACAAGCCGGGAGACTCAATGATGGCAGCGAAGCACGAACTGGACTCTCTGTACCACAGGAAGGGAACTTCGGTCGCAGACTACGCCGCGCGTTTCGCCAATCTCGCTATCCGCACCGATCGCTCAGACGTCAACCACCGAGACGCGTTTTATCGTCAATTGGGACCGTGGCTGAAAGATAAGGTACACGACGCCCCCGATTCGGAAAAGCGCACACTCACAGGGATGATCGCGTGTGCGGTGAAGGCAGAACAGCAAATGCAGGAACGCGCGCGGGAAATAGCGCAGGAGAGTGCGTGGGCCGCGAACTACGGCACCGGTTCTACCACCCAAACCGCAAAGGCGTTTGCGGCCGTACCCCGCACTTTTACCCCGTTCACCTCATTCCCTCGCCCAGCCCCCGCCACACCCGCTCCCCGTGACCCATACGCAATGGACGTCGACACAATTCACATTCAGGCGACGCAACCGTTGAGGACAATGGAAGATTGGCACAAATACATCGCCGGGAAGTGCTGGGGCTGCGGGGCCACGGACCACCGCATGCACGAGAGAAATCACACGCAGGATAAATGCACGCACTGCAATAGGTTGGGCCACGTATCGGGGGGATGTAGGACGAAATT
>ML178898.1:0-20672 GCA_004369125.1 Pterulicium gracile
CTTTGGATCCCCTCCTGCAGGTGTAGAGTGATCTTTCTCACACCCTAGGTGTTGCCCTTACAGGCAGGACCAGGAAGAAGGCCAGTTGACGCCACCAGAGTTGAGAGGGGCAGTGTTCTTTTTTTGGATTGGACTTTTCTTTTTGCACAGACCAAGTGTTACAATACATAGCGTACTTAGCCTTGTAGAGTAGATGTAGCGGCAGTGGATGGCTGAAGAGTGGCGCGCATTGACGGTGGCGGCCCGCGCGTTGAGCACGTGCGCGGGTTACGTGTTGCCAACGATCACGTGATGTTGCTCTTTAGTTTTATTCACTTTGTTACTAGGTACGCATACTCACAGCCTCACCATGCTCATTATTCATCTTTGTTACTAGACTACTTGGTGTGCTGCCTTGCAGATCATCCCCGGGGTCTTACAACAATGCTCTCTGCAAAACTTGACAAGACTAGACATTTTCATTGCATGCGTGCATGGATAGAGTGAACCATTCTGAATCTTCATCTCTCAGTGTCAGTAAGTGAATACACTGCTTGAAGAGTGTTGCAGGCAATTGGGACCTCCATGCTGGCTGGATGATGGCGGAAGAAAAGACTGAAGTGAGGAAACGCGTTTCACGTGACCACTTTTGGATCACGAGCGTTTGTTGAACCGCGTCGGCCAACGTCTGTTATTATATACGTTTAATGTTATATTTATTCAATTCAATTCAATCCCTTCCACCTCCTCCTCCTCCCAACACCACCACCGTCTCTATCTCCTCATGAAACGCCCCTACTCCCCTCTCGCTCTATCCCACCGCACTCCTAAACGCCCCAAATTATCCCACCCGCACGACTCCCCCTCCAATCCCTTCTCCCCCACCCGCCCTTTCGCAGATACCCAACAACTCCCCCTTTCGACGTCAGTCAGACATCACCTCCCGCTTCGATTCCAGATAAAGGGGACGAGGACCTACAGGATCGTGTCGGTGCCGAGGAACTATACCTTTGTGCATTTGCAGGCTGTCATTGAGTGGTTGTTTAGAGACGTGACGGATGCGCTGCCGAATCGGAGGGCGTCTGGGAGGATTGCGAGTTTGTCACGGACGACGCAGAGCAAGCTATCCTCGTCATCTCGCAAGGGGAAGAACGAAAAAAAGCTCGTAACAGTGCAGCATTTCTCCCCCTCCTCGATACCGCGGAAAATCCGCCTCGCAGCGTTAGCGGGCGACGACGGACCCAAGTTCAAAGTCCTTTCCGAGGTGGAGGTGTACGAGTCCAAGTTCAACTCGGCTTTCTTGGAGGGCGTTATTACGTCTGGAAAGCTCGTCGCACAGTTGTCTAGGTCGCAGGACCCGTTCAAGGAGTTGGCTGGGCGGGCTACTCCCAGCTCGTCAGACGACGAAGAGGGTGAGGAGGTAGAAGTAGGAAACGGATCCTCCTGGCTTTGGGAACGTTGCGAAGAGTTCACGGTAGGCAACGCCTGGCCAGATACCGTTGACCCCACGCGCGCAGTCGTTTACGTACGTCCCCTTCCCCCTCCCCTCCCATACTCACTTACCCATACTCACTTACCCATTCCCCATTTTGTAGCACCAACATAGACACCAAGAAATCCACATCACCATCCCCACCCAATCCTCCCTCCCATCCACGAAACTCAAGAAACTCACCGGCTCCAGACAAGATCCATACGTCTTCATAGCAAAGGGTACCGCACAGCTCGAGTTCCCCGACGCGGACCCTTCGTTTCGACTGGACTTTGACAGCGATAGGTTCGGGTATGGATACGGGGGGTCGAACGACCCAGATCCTCAGGACCTGGAGTTAAATTTCTGGAATGCGTCCATGGAGAAGGGGCAGAGGGGTCTAGCAGACCGCCTCTCGTTCGCGGCGTTCTTCAAGTCCAGAGACGCCTCCGCCGAGTCACCACAGGAGGATGAGTACCCACGTACACCCACCCGCCGACGAACGACCCTCGCTCCTCCGTCTATCGCGAAGCAACTCGTCTTTCCCGACCTTCGAGTTTTTCCGAATATGAACCTGAACCTGGATGAAGACGAAGATGAAGAAGAGGTGGATCAACTCTCCTCCCCCGCCACACGGTCTTTATTGGACGATGTGTTGCCGCCGCCTAGCTCGCCGTGTAGCGAGGCGCCGGGGTTGACGTTTTCCTCCTCCTCGCCGTCGCATGGTACACCTACGGATGATGATGGAGCTATTACGCCTAAGAGCCCGGACGAGCAGAGCGCGAGGAATTATTGGCTTGGGATTGACCAGGAGGATGCAGGGGAGGAGGAGCCGAAGACAAAGAAGCGCGCCGCATATGTCGTTAGGTCTGTGTTGGGGGATGAGATGCTTAGTGATGATGATCTCGAGCTGGGAGACGAAGACGAGGGGCAGACGCTCGGCTTGCGTCGTTTACCGGTTCAAACGCCCCTTCGCCAACAACCCCGAGGGTACGCATCCGCCCCCGCCTCTCCCTCCTCCCCCTCCTCTTCTCCCACGAAAAAGAGCACACTGCACCACGCCCGCTCAGTCCCCTCCTTCCTCCACCCCACCCTCGACCTATTCGGCCCCACCCCCCAACCCACCTCTCGCCTCGTCCGCGCACGCCTCGACCACTGGGTCGATCGTCGCCTGGGTAGGTTGACGAAGAAGGGGTTGAGGGAGGGTGTGCTAAATAGGTTGGATAAGGGCCTCGAGGGGGATGGGGAGGAGGGGTGTTTGCCTGTTAGGGATGAGGGAGGGGAGGTGGATGAGTTGGATGCCGCCCCTGGAAAAAAGAGGGTGGTAGGGGAACAGGGGAAGAGGAGGGTGGTAGGGGAGAATGGGAAGGGGAAGAAGGGGGTGGAGAGAGGGAAGAATGACGAGGAGCGGGATGGGGAGGATGAGAGAGAGACGTATTATGCGGATCATTATTTCTCGTGTGGGGCGCAGAGGATGAGGGAGAGTAGTGTGGAGGTGTAGGCGTCTTTCTTCCTTGCTCGACTTGTTCCCTCCTTCCTTTCTCAACTTGTTCCCTTTGGGGGTTTGAATTTGTGCTGTGCGATATTGCTTTGTCATCTTTTGCTGTGTTTTTCTGCTCCGTACGTACATACTGTATACTATCTTGACAACAACATTCCTATGGAAAACCCAGATTTGGAACCATCTCCTGGAGTTGGTCCTGGAGCTGGAACCACTTTGACTTGACTGAGCGCCCGAAACGCGATAGTGGCTGACCTGAGCTCATCGCCACAGACGCCCTCCATCGACCTTTACGTCTGACGATCACAAGTCCGTTCACGACGAGCTTCGAGACCATCCACGACGAACTCTATAGTTCTTCTACGACGCCATCCCCGACTTACGCACGCTACCTTTAGGGCAAACCCGGCGCCATATCCGAACGGCCATACCTAGATGCCCTCCGCACCCACCTCCCACACCCTCTTCTTGACAACTTGGAACAGCTCCTCTCATTGCGCGACGATGCGCGGGATACGCTGGATGGTGTCGTGAGGCTCGTCTCTGGAGGAGCGCTCAAGCCAAATGCCGGCAATGTGCCGGACTGGGAGGGGAAGCAAGTTAGCCTAATGGCCCAGCTACACAATCTCAAGTCTAAAGCACCCAAGCGCGGCTCGCCCGACGTCGACCCTGATGAGTCGAATAGTGGTGGATCTGCTGCTAAACGGGCCCGCACCGCGCCGTCACCCAGCGCAGCAAACGATACGGCACCCCCAGTAGACGACACGCCCCTCTACACCCTCCGTTCCATCTCTACCACCTCCCCCGTCCACAAAAAACTCGACATCACAATCACCACTTGCTTCATCCTCTTCGTCAACCCCACATCTCCGCCCTCGAAGCGCGCGTCGATAGATCGCTTATTCGGAGAGCGTTCGTCTTCCTGACGAGAGGGAAGCAGAAGCCTCACTGGACAGTGGTGCTGCTTAGCTCGGACGTCGTAGATAAGAAGAAACCCGCTGCGTCGCCGGATGTAGCATCGCAGATTATATTCGGCATCGACGCGACCCTACCTCTGTATTCCGCATAACCGACCACACATCCACCTCCGCCGAACCAGAAACCCACGCCAAATCCACCTCCTCCCTCTCCTCCCTCCTCTCCTTCCTCTCGCACCTCCCCTTCCCCGTCATCCAGCCCGCCGTCAACCCGGTCTTCCAATCCTCCTCCTCATCCAAAGCACCGGGGGTGGAAGCCTACCGCGGCGCGAAAGCCGGCACTTTGTGGTTCATGGCCGAAGGCATCCTATGGGGAGAGAGTAAGCCTTGTGAGCTTTGGCCTGTGGGGGAATTGGTGGGGGAGGGGGTGAGGGTGGTGAGATGCCACCGGACGAACGTGTTCGGTTTATTTGTCTCGTCGGCCTCCACCTGAAGAGGAAGACGAGCCTGAGTATGAGGAGGAGGGGATCGAGACGGAGTCCGGGATGGTGAATGGGAAGGAGATGGATGGGATTAGGGGGTGGGTGAGGCAGTTCAAGGGGGCGTTCGATGGGAGGAGTATGATGGATGGCAAGGGGAAGGGGAAAGCAATCGCACCTGCAATTGCACCTGCACCTGCGGCTGGACCGGTGTCGTTCAAGGATGCACAGCTCGGTAGCGACTCAGAGGACGACGACTACGACGACGGGTCATCTTCGTCTGATGGGGGCTCAGGTTCGAGCGATAGTTCGAGCTCCAGCTCAGACGATGAGGAGGACGCCGATGCTGACTCAGGCGAAGACGCAGACGACGCGTCCCGAGATGAAGACGCAGACGAAGACGCGCCGCTCGACCCAGCCCACCAACCCATCCTCCGAGCAGGTGCCATGCCGAAGCGCGTGTCGCGCGCTGCGATGAACATGGTGGTGGCGATGGTGGAGGATGATATGATGGGGGCGGGGAAGGGTCGGAGGGGAATCCGTTGGAGGTGAGTGGGGATGAGTTGGAGGGGTGAGGGTGCTTGCTTTACTCGTGGAAGAGCTCAGGTAGTTAGTTCACGTTCTTCCGTGTAGCTGAATGCGCACTTTACCTTGCACGGTCAGGATGTGAATGACAACTGATGATCTGTCCGGGTTCCTCGATCTTGAGCTCCACTGCCCCGTGCTACTCCCGGTATGCCGCACTCTGGCTTCGGTACCGCTGCGCTCACTGATTGTTGTTTAGGGGCTCAGAGCCACGCATGGATGTTTTGAAGTTGAACGTTGATGTTTGAGCTCAACGTGCTGGTCGACTCGGATCTGCACATATTTCGCGCAGCTCAGGCAACAATGAACAGGTCGTTCAGAGAGCTGGGCTAGGTTCTCCAGTGTACCACCTCTCAACGACTACGATACACACCGACTTCGGAATTCGACATCGTAGCTTCGCAACCCAAGCGCAATATCTCCATCAATCCTGATAATCGGCTGGTTACCCTTACCGACGCTTACACTCATTCCTGATCACAGGGCCCTACATAAAACGAAACCCTCTCTCGCACACATGGACGCGCGGGTACGCCATCCCTCTGCCCAATTCAATCCAAAATTCTACAGAACACTCACGCCGCTTTGCAGAGTTACTTCATGCGGTCCTTGAGTTATGAAGAAGGGTGCCTCGAAAATCGCTCTATAGGACCAGCATGCTTATTACTCTGCGGCGATACGAGCACACCTTGGGCATCTCATACCAAGACTTGCCAGTAGCAGAGTACCAGGCACTACGAGTAGAGCCCTCATTGCGACCGACGTATATAAGGCTCACTCCTCCGACTGAGAAGGCCTCAGCCTTGATACCGCCCCCGCCCCCTCCCTCCGACGATGTTCCGTGCCGCCGCCCTCCTCAGCTTCGCCTCCCTCGCGCTCGCGCTCTCATCCAGCGACCTCACCGTCTCGCTGAAGGCCGTCTCCTCCTTCGTGGCTTCCCTCGACGACATCATTCTCACCGCCGTCATCTCCAACCCCACCGACATCGACATCAAGGTCATCTCGAGGAGCAACATCCTTGACGACCATAAGTTCACCGAGTCGTTCGCTGTTACTAAGGACGGCGAGGAGGTGGCGTTTACTGGTGCTCATGTTAGTCTTCTCCTTCTCTTTCCGGGGGAGGTGCAGTTGCATCTATGCAATCTAACCTACGTTTATTATGAATGTAGCTCACCCTCGACCCGAACCACGAGTCCCAGTTCGTCACCATCGCAGCCGGCCAGTCCGTCGCCGTGAACCACACCGTCGCCGCTCTCTACAACTTCCAGCCCCACGGCACAGGCGTCTACACCTTCTCCCCCAAAGCCGCCTTCCGCACCGCTCCCGGCGAGGCACTCGTCAAGATCGAGGGCGAGTCTGTGGAAATCGAAGTCTCTGAGGACGTCGCTGAGCGCAGCCTCCTCCCTACTCAGAACACGGACGGACTCCGTCTCTCGCACATCAACTGTGGCGACGGTAACCGCGCTAACGTCTTGCGGGATTCGCTGGCTTCTGCGAGGGCTCTGGCAGGAGGAGCGGCACACAACATCCGCGCCCAGCCCAACTCCGACCAATGGAACAGGTACTTTGGCGGTAACCTGAACAGGGACGATGTTTGGTGGAGGTTTGATATGATCGCGGGTGATTTGGCGAGCTCTGGTACCCGACAGTGAGTGTTTTCCCTAGTATTTCACACTTAACGATGCTGATATTGTTCGTCTCGTAGGATCTACTGTAATAGGGATACGGCGGGGCTTTGTGGGCCGCAGAGCGGGGTGATTGCGTATGCTATCATTGTGACTAGCGGCGGGAACATCGTCGGCAGTGACGTGAGTACTTCCACACGAGCTTCGCGGTTCACTAGGTTCTGACTAAGATCCCTGGTATAGATCTTTACCTGTGATTCGTTCTTCAACAACTACCGCCCCACCGCTCAGGCGATCTGCCCATGTACGTTCTCCTCCCGACCAGCTTCGTGTTACACTGACATGTGTCTCGCTAGCCTCCGTGGATAACCTCCCGTGGTCGCAGGGCGGCATCATGCTGCACGAGGTACGTTCGCTTTCCTACAGTGCGCTGTCCATTGGCTAACGTTCACTCCCCACTTAGCTCTCCCACGCTACGGCTGGCACGACCGACGTCGCGTACGGCTGCAACACGAACCGTAACCTCCAGCACAACGACAAGTTCAGGAACGCGGATAACTACCAGGTACGTACCCCTTCGTCTACTTTCACTGACGATAGTGGACTAATGGTGACCGTTTGTGTAGTGCCTGGCTCTCCACAACTTCAGGCTGCATAACTGCTAAACACTGGCACCGACGCTGGATCTCGTATTGGCCTGCTGCTTTCTATGTTTATTCTCATACTAAATTGTACTCGTGTATCACCTCTTTTCGGGATCAATGGATGGGTTTGTGGAACTGCTCGAGCCTCGTGTGGTGTCGTCTGTATCAAGTTGGGGCTCGCTTGTCTCGTTCAAGGATGCATTTCTCTGGACAACTCGTATCGTCTGTGTGTGTTTGGGACACATTTGCCCAACTCGTTCGAGGGTGAATTTCTGGATTTACTAGTACTCGCGCCGTCGTCTCAGGCGTCTGTTTACAGTTCGGAGCACACTTGCGTGGCTCGCTCAGCGATAGATATCTGGGACCGCGCGTGTCTTCTTTGTCTGGCAAATACAGTTAACTAGCTCGTTCACGGACGAATTTCTGGGACAATTCGTGTCGTCTATCTGTCTTTGGGGCACCTTTTCCTGGCCACTTCAAGTTCCAAGAGATCACAAAATTTCCGTAGCCATGCGGTGGACGTGGCAATGATCTTGTACTCCTTTGGCCGGAAGGATCATGTCTGCCTCATCCAAAGCACCCAACTCCCTGCTTATCTCGAAAATCCATGCGTCACAGAGAAACACCGAGATAAGTCAGTGTGGCAGAACTGACTCCGGGCAAGTCCCATGGTCAACTCACTCCGAATTATCATTGCGTGTTTCCGTTGCTCCTCCTCAGCTTGGCTGCTTGGCGAGATGGAGACTCCGGCTCCCGAAAGACCCATTCTCGTCCAACGATTGTTCGCAACTGGATAAATGTACTATTGGTTGCGCTGGTTTGAACAGGCTGCAGTGTGGACGAACAGGCTGGTTGTCGCCACTTTGATGGCCGGGGCGTGATGGATTCCTCAAGTCAATGTCACTCAACTCATCCTCACTCCATCCTCACCTAACAAAGGCCTCCGTTATCAGCATAAGGTACTCAGCCTCGACGCCCGCGCCATACGCTTCTTCACAACGAACACTGCCCGAAACGGTCATCTGAGCTTGATGTCGCTGATCAACAACAATTCGCAGTTTATGCGTTGCATGTGTGAGGACTTGGCGGTAATGCAGGGGACGCGATACTGTGGATGTCGATGTCATCGTTTGCATCGCGAGCCATAGGTCTGGTCAGCTGAAGCCTATTTACTGAACAGTATATAAGGAGACTTGTTGCGCTGCTATAACCTCAAGTCCTCCGGCTCTCTTACCTGGTCACTCACATCGACATGCTCTTCTCTCTTGCCACTCTCGCCCTTGTTGCTGGTGCTCTCGCCACCCCTCTCAAGAGGGACTCTGGCCTCGTCGTTTCCGTCACTGCCAACGACGTGAACGTCGCGTCCATCGCCGACTTGGCCATCACCGCCAAAATCGAGAACACCGGCTCTGCGGACGTCAAGATCCTCAACTTTGCCACCATCTTCGACGCTGAGCGCCCAACCCGCTCTTTCACCGTCCTCAAGGAGGGTGAGGCTGATGAGCACGTCAAGTTCATTGGTGTCTCCGTGAGTACAGACTGTGTCAGGAGGTGACGTGCCAGCCGCTGACAATGATTTACAGTTGAACGTTGACCTGACCCTCGTCGACGACTCTGCCTTCACCGTCATCCCCGCTGGCGAGTCCGTCACCGTCGTTCACAAGAACCGTACGTATCTCCTGCATATGTCTCTGTACTTGTGCTTAATTCCTCATCTTAGTCGCCGAGCTCTACGACTTCGAGTCCGCCGGCACCGGAGCCTTCACCTTCGAGCCCGTTACCATCTTCCAGATCGAGGACGGCAACTCGCTCGCCCCCGTCGACAACCTGATCACCCTCAACTCCACCTCCAACACAGTCACCATCGATGTCACCAGCGACGTCAAGAGGCGCGAGGTTGCCAACGAGAAGCGTGCTACCATCACCTGCACCAACACCTCCCAGCGTGCTCAGATCCAGTCCTCGTAAGCATGTCTCGCGTCTTCGAGTAGATGAATAGCTCTGAAATTATCACTCTTCCCAACCCAATAGGTACACTGAGGCTAAGTCCCTTGCGACCATCTCTGCCAACTGGATCTCCTCCAACAGCGGCAACGCCCTCTACAGCGCGTACTTCGGCACGAACAGCGCTACCACCGTCCGCAGCCGCTTCACCGCCATCGCCAACGAGAACTCCTCTTCCCGCACGTAAGTCGCGGTGCTTGTGGAGACCGTTTTCTGTGCTGAGCACTAAATCGTCTCTCCAGCCTGAACTGCAGCGACCCCTACGGCGCCTGCTCCGGCGGTGTTATCGCTTACATGCTCATCGCCACCACCAACGTAAGCTTCCCCTCTCCCTCTAGCGTCTGGTTACCGTATCTGACGTCGGATCCCCTGCGTGTTTAGATCTACTTCTGCTCTCCCTTCTGGAGCAACGTCGCCCACCCCCGTCTCTGCAGCGGCACCACCGTCGCCCAGCGCAACATCCGTGGCGGAACCACGCTCCATGAGCTCTCCCACGCTGTTGCCAGCACCACCGACGTCACCTACGGATGCTCTGCTAACCAGGGCCTCAGCGTCGCTAACAAGCTCAGGAACGCTGACAACTACAACGTAAGTGCCCCGTCTGTTTTCTCGTGGGCAACGATCTCAATCACGTTTTGTTACACAGTGCTTCGCCGCTCAGGTGTACCAGAACACCCAGTGCTAAGCGTTTTTGGAGTAGGCTTACTTGAGGGACGTGGATAAGTATTGGGGCGTGTAGTGTTGAGGTTGTAAAATATGGTAAACCAAAATTGTAACAAGTTGTATTGAAATGAATGTGACGAGGTGTTATGTGTTTTAGGATCTTGCCTGTGCGGTTCACTGCCAAGTACCGTTTTTCTGACGTTCGGTTGGCAACTCTCGCCGCTTTTTTACTCGTTATCCCCATTCACTCTGACATGAGATCCTGGCGAGACTGGTCTAAGAAGAGCTAGAGAGACTAGCTCGGAGTACTGGGGAGTTCTTGTTGCCCGAGAAGCCCATCCATGTGTGTTGGCGACGAGTCCGCTGAGAGATTTCGAGAGAAGTCGATCTTCAGCTCGGTTCATAACAAGTTCAAGAATCATGCAAACGCGATCACGTGGATCGTGTTTTTGGACCTCTAAGTTTTAGTAGAGTTTGAGTGGAGAGCTGAAGCTTGAAGCTGGGCAGGCAAGTCAGCGTTCATGCTATCTGTCGCGCCTTTGATGGTGTAGAGAGCTCACAGATGCACTCCGAAACGGCCAGTTGAACTCCAGCGTCTTCCTCAGCGACTCGTCCGCGCTACTTGGAGGTAATCGTGGCCTGAAGCCTGGCCACCAGCCCAACCGCAGACACGGGACCACCGTGCGTAATTCAGACAGCCCGACCTCCCGATTCAGCCTGTGACGATTTGCAGACTCGATTGACCGCATTCGCCCGACAAGCATCCGATAAGATTCGCCGTGCCTTCTCCTCGAAGCCAGCGTCTGGTATGGAGAAGCGCATCATATACTTTTCCGAGGCCGCTGGTAATGACTCGGAGCTGGACTTAGGGAATCGACGTTCGAGAAACGTCACGATGGATTGGTAGAGCTCCCACATGAAATCAATGTCCGCTGCTCTGAGAGGCTTGTGGTTTGTGTAGCAGAAGTATAACGCGGATAGCTGTGGACATACGAGTGGACCGGACTCGTCGTCGTCTGTTCGCCCCAACAGGGCGAGTGTGTCGATGAAAGGGATTCGAGACGTGTGCTTGACGGAAAGAAGAAGCAGGGAGGGCATCTGCTGTAGCAATTTGGCCAAGTGCTCCCCTTCAACATGACAGACGTGGTCGAGGTATAGGTATTGGATGCGGCAGTCGGAGCGGATGATGAGGTACTGAAATGCTTCAGATGACCACGCTAATCTCCCAGTCGCAAGGGCTTGAAGCTGAGGCGCGGTGATTTGAGACAGGAAGTCAGATGGGTTGTCCAACTGAAGTAGGTGAACCGACTGGAGGGAAGGTAAGAGAAGGGGTTCTTCAAGAGAGTGCGGTGGAGTTCCGACATATTGGAGAGACGTGATGTTCTTCACGAAGGCGAGAAGCCCTGGAAGGGCGGGAGAGGAGGCGGCCGGGGACCATAGCTGGAGACTTCGTAACATCTCCCATTCTAGATTCTGGGTCACTTCGGCAGGTGTAGTGCGGGTAGGAAAGCTACTTGTTCGAATCAATTCAACCGAATTCCCGCGTTGGAATAACTGGAACATCTCATCGCTCTATGCTGCCATCGAGGACTTCAGTGGTAGGGTGAGATGGCGTAACAGTGGCATCCCCTGAAGGTCATCAGCGTTGATCTGTTGTAGCCATTCGTCCATTCCCTTCAGGGTGTTCGTGATTGAGAACGATTCACAGCGTGCGCGATGGCGCCAAAGCAATGCCATGATTTCCTGTTCCGCACTGGCATCCTGGTTGTCCTGTTCCGAGGAAGTGTGGGTGATGCGTATTTGATAGTCTTTCGACCGCTCCAAAAATATAGACAAGAGGCGCAGATAGGAGGATCTGTGTCGAGAGATGTACCCTAGCTCAAACGTTCCCGAGCATAGGTTAATATCGCACCACAGCAAGGGATTCGCGAGTCTCATCTCTCTCCAATATCTGCACACCTGTGACGGAAGCCACGGAGTCTGGTGCATTTGGTAAAAATTGACGCCTTTCATGTGCGCTTGTAGGAAGATCTGGGTCCACATTTCTAGAGGTACTCGATACACGTCTAGTTTGAAGCGATACATCTGTAGTAGCCGCAAATCGGGATGAATTTCGATACCGGTTGAGGGAAGGTTGATGTGGCGGCAGGAGAGAAGCACTCCGCCAATCCGATCCATGATCAGCTGACCTCCTCCCCACCTGCTACCTCGGCGCTCCCGTCAGATGGAATGGCGTCACTCATAACGCACTGGGAAATGAGTTTCCAATTAGTTCTTCCGCGTATAAACGCCTAGGTGAGTAAGTCAATTAGATCAAAGCCTTTTATCTTCCTACTCTCATCGCACACTATCTAGACCAACTACAAAATGGCTAACAACGAAGTCAAGCTCGAGTTCGACGCTAAGAACATGCCCTTCCGCCGCCTGGGTGCGAGTGGACTGAGGGTTCCTGTGCTTTCTCTGGGCGGATGTAAGCTGCTCTGCGACTTAGAAGGTGTATGGGGCTCTCCTGATAACGATGTTTGATAGGGCTCACCCTGGGAGGCACCGTCAAGGGTGATCCTGTGAAGGTGAGGAAGCTATGCTGGTGTCGTTATCGCGGTGACTGATTGCTTCTACCCAACTAGGATATCATTAAGACTGCCTTTGACAATGGAATCAACATGTTCGACACTGCTGAGGCATACGCCAAAGGGCAGTCGGAAGTTGAGATGTACGTGGTGGTCATCATGTTCCGAGAATCTTCCGCTTACCCTACCATGCACCAAGTGGTCGAGTGATTAAAGAGCTCGGATTGAGGAGGACAGACTTGATCATCTCTACCAAGCTCTTTTGGGGACTGCGTCCTGGCCCCAACGACTCTGGACTTTCTCGCAAGCAGTCAGTCTGATCTTTATATTTCTGGCTATGTAGATCCGCTCATCCTCCAGCCTCCTAGCATCATCGAGGGAACCAAGGAGGCTCTCGAGCGCCTCGACCTGGACTATGTAGACCTCATCTTTGCCCACAGGCACGACGAGTCTGGCATGTCAATTCTCTATGTCATTTTGTCAGCTTGCAGCTGTGAATTTACGCTTATCCCTCAGTTCCCATGGAGGAGATCGTGCGCGCGTTCAACTATGTCATCGAGAAAGGGCAGGCATTCTACTGGGGAACCTCAGAATGGAGCGCACAGAGGATCGAGGAGGCTCACCGTGCGTACAATACTTCTCTGTCTGGTTCATCCGCTGACATACCCCCACTTTTCGCGACGCAGACGTTGCCTCCAGGCTGAACTTGATCCCTCCTATCGCTGAACAGATGCAGCACAAGTGAGGGTTGTCGTTCTGAGGCTCAAATTGATGGAGCTGACCCCGCTTCTTTCTCCTACAGCATGCTATGGAGAGAACGGCCAGAGAAGGAATACGCGTACGCGCAACTTTCCTTACTCCGTCTTTCGCTCGCGCTCATCATGTATTCTTACTCTCAGCGTTCTATACGAGAAGTATGGCTACGGAACCACCGTCTTCTCCCCTCTCGCTAAGGGACTTCTCACCGGGAAGGTGCGTCCTTCTTCCCAGCGGCCACCATTCTAGTACTTACATTGCCCTTGTGTTACAGTACAACGACGGCATTCCCGAAGGCTCTCGATACGACCAGTACGCCGACTTCTTCAAGACCACCATCGAGAAGCTGCGTGGTGACGAGGGAAAAGCACAAATCGGAAAGGTCAAGGAGCTCACCAAGCTTGCTGAGAGTAGGCCAAGAGTCCTCTTCACCTCTGCTTGCAGTTCTGACAACTTATACTCCGCGCTCAGCCCTCTCCTGCACACCCACCCATCTCGCCATCGCATGGCTCATTCGTAACCCCAACTCTTCGACCGTTATTCTTGGTGCCTCCAGCCCAGAACAGCTGCTTGATAACCTCAAGTCGCTGGAAGTGGTCGATAAGTTGACGCCGGATGTGATGGAGAAGATTGAGGCGATTCTGGGGAATAAGCCGGAGGCTCATGTGCGTTAAAGTTTTCCCATGGTGTTTGCGTGCTGTTCACTGAGGGATTACCGTCTCTTGCAGCCGTCTTATGGACGCCCGGCGTTGGATAAGTATGGGAGGTATTAGACTCATGATACCGTGTGGACAAGTATTAGTACTGTACCAACAAGTAGACACGATTTGTATGAAATGGTTGCATATAAATACTCCACGCCCAAAGGGAAACCGAGAACGACTGCAATCGCATCGTTGACCTTTTCTGCGAGCTAAGGAGCTTCACTACTGTAGGAAAGAAAGAATTGGCATGGAGATCCATGTGACCGCGTTGTTTGGTCCACCGCGGAGCCAAACAACGATCACCGCTCCCATCACAAAATTTCTAAACGGCTTCATTCACACTTCAGTGACTGACCGACACTGACTCCAGCAACCCAATGGTGTCCAGTCTCGCTGCCCAACTCGCCCAAAATTCGTCGCTGAACGCATCTTTCCTCGCCGAAAGCTCACGACGAAAAGCGACCGAGTCGTACCTCTTCACCGGCCGCGATGCCGACCAACACGACCTAGAGTCCGCCCATGCGCTAGGGAAGAACGGATTTCTGCAGCTGGTGACTGTGGACGGGTCAATCAAGGCCTACGAGGCACAGTTGTTCTCCGATGCCGTGAAGAATCTGGACCGGACGCTGCTGAACAAGGAGAGCAATAAGGAGTTGGATGGGCAGATTGGTGGATTCCTGAGGGCCATCGGTCCGTATCTGTTGGAAGGACCTGCAGGGAAGGTGATAGAGTGGTTGGTGCGGAGATTTAGGTGAGCCTTCTATCCGCCCTGAGCGTGCTGCGTCGATGCTGACAAGATGCTTGAAGGATAAACGAGTTCAACGTCCAGGATGTCCTTGCGTTATTCCTTCCCTACCATGAGTCGCCGCACTTCGCTAAGATGGTCACCATTCTTCATATCCCGTAAGCTACTAGCTGCAGTCGACTGCGTTCGCTCGTACTCACAGGATTTGCCAGGCAAAACTCACCTTGGGCCTTCCTACGGCCATTCAAGTCAGCGGCACAACGCATGCAGCGCGTGTCTCTAGTCACTGAGATGCTGAAAAATACCGAGGTCGCGCGATTTGTGGCGAAGCTCGTCCCGGAAGCCATCAAGTCTGGCCATTGTCATCGTACACTCTTAGCATTCAACGCTGCTTGCTTGCATGACTTCATGCTGAAGAGCAAGACTTTGGACGACGGGGCGATGACGTTCCTGTTAGCTGCGCTACTGGAGCCGCTTCAACAAACTACACTAAAAAGCACGCTCTTGAAGGATGCCTTGGTGCGTGTTGCTTGAGTAACAATCAGCATGTGCATTTCGGCTGACGCATTTGGCAGCTTGGGTCCTATGTTCTTCTCTGCGTCTTCTCTCAAAAGTGCGACTTGCGACCCTCCGCGGTCGAGTACATCATCTCCGCTATGACGCGGTGCGCACATAAAATCTCGACCCAGCAGTTCCTCAACGCGGCTATTGCTGTCTGCGAGCCCCAGCTGGAAGGCCTCGATGCGTTCTCTGCGCCAACGTTCAGCGCTATCGCTGCTCTTCCGTGCGCTAATTTCCCGCCTTCTGGAGGGCGCTGAACTGACCCAGATTATCACTTGCAGCAACATCAATCAAGTGTTGGCAGATGCCGGAAAGTACCATGGATTCGAGAAGTTCGCCGTTCCGTTGCTGCGTGCAGGTCTATCAAGGTAGTATTGAACCTTGCCGCTTTGATGACGCTTGCTCAACCATCTCCATTGACAGAATCGAAGAAGAAGATGTGCTCACAATATACGAAACGACTATCACCGCAGCCCCCTCCCTCGAAACTCTTATCCGACCTGTTTCTTCGATGCTTCTGGACTTCTACCTGGGCGACGAAGCGTCCAATACTGCCAAAACACAGGCCCGGCGACTGCTGTCCCAGATTCACCAGCGACAGCCTGCTCTACTCCACTCTGCGGTGGACCAGATTGTTTCGGATGACGAGGAGAGCAAGAATGCTGCCGAGCAGCTTGTTATTTCATTGTCTTTGGTGAGTATGCTCATAGCTTCATAACAGTGGCGTTCTAATCCTTCGGTAGTCTTCCTCTGGGCAGAAAAGTGGCCCCTCCACGCATACAGCCGACATGATTCTCTCATCGACCAGCGCCGACCTCGCCGTTCGCCTGATCGCCGTCAAAAGCCTGTTGAAGAACGTCAGATCCGCCGCCGACGAAGCAGACGTAGTAAGCAACGAGCACACTCACTCGCTTTTGCGCTCAGAAACTGACCAAAAGCCAAGGACTCCATCAAAGACGCCCTGCGCGTGCGCATCCAAGACAGCAGCCCCGAGGTACTCGACGCCCTCTTTGCCAAGCCCGACGTCATGGTTCCCCTCATCATCTCAGAACAAGACGCGTCCGCCTACATCACCTACCTCAAACAAACCCTCTTCTCCGAGAGCGCCAAGCCCAAACGAACCTTCATTCGAGCACACATCTCGTTCATCGTCTCGCATTTGACCGCCAGCTCATACCTGGATGCTGGAGTCACGAACAGCGTGTTCCACGACGTGATCTTCCCGCTGTTGTTGTTCTCCAAGTCGAAGCAGAAGACGGCGGATACGATGTGGGAAATCATTGCTAAGAATGAGAAGACGGGGGTTGCGAAGCACGCGTGGTTGAAGGGGTGCGCTAAGGCTGTTGAAGCGGGCGAGGGAGAGGAGGATGCGATGGTCAAGATGACTAAGGCTAACGCTGCGGTATCAGCAAAGATCGCTGGTAAGTGCATGCACCAGTCCGTCGTCGTCTCGAGCTTCTTTGGTGACTAGTTTGCAGATAACATCAAGGGCGCAAATGACTACTACGAGCAGCGCGACGCTCTGCTCGAACACCTCAAATCAGACGAGGGCAATGGCCGTAGCCTTGCGTACCTTGTCGTCGGCGCTTTGATCAATGGGCTTTCCGGGGAGCATCAGATCCAGGCTGCGAGCGCTGTGGTATCTTTCATGTCCCTGGACAGACTGGCGGACTTTTCCAACAAGAAGGTGGGCATGCGTTTCGTCTTACCTCCTATGTCAATGCATGAATTGACCTGGTGCAGACGGCCGATATCGGCCAGGCGGTGGTGGCGAAACCCAGCAGCCCCAGTACGCTGCATTTACTGCAGACTGCTATCGTGGTTTTGGTCACTACGATCCCGCGCCCGGCAAATGTACCTATGGACTTCTTGTGCTCTACGACGCAGGTGCGTATTCCTTGCTACATCTCATAAGGCTTTGGTTCTGAGAGTTACGATGACAGGATGCTATCGGATCTCGTTACGTTCAACTCCTCCGCCGAGTATATGCCCTCGCCAACACTGTCTCCAGTCCCCTCGCGTTGATCAGCAGCATTTTCGCCGTGCTTGGAGACGATGCGCTCGCTTTCCTAGTCGGCTTCTGCGTGCAGTCCTTTGAGCAGAGCGCAGAGCCCCTGCACACGAACATCGCTCTGAAACACGCCGGTGCGTTCCTCATGGCCCGCCTGGGGGACGATAAATCCGTCGACTACCAGACGGTGGTGCCTCCGCTCCTCATTGTCATGCGAGGTGCGGACAAGAGTGGGAGACAGGCGGTGTTGGAGTGTTTCGCGCTGCTGACGCAGCTGGCGGAGAAAAAGTTTACGAGCGTTTATTGTATGGATACGCTCTATGGCGATCGATCTGGTGAGCAGTTGGTTCGTCTTCCTTCCATGATGTTGTCTGAAACGTGCTGGGTCAGATTATCTGCAGTTTTTGGAACGCGATGAGTACAGGAAGTATCTTACGCTGCTGAACGAGAATTCGGAGCACCTCCTCAACGATCCTACGTATCTCAATATTTTACATCAAGGACACCTCAACAAGAGCAAATCCGACAGGCGCAAGGAAGCCGAGTTCGTCGCAGTTTCTCTTTTCTCGTCATTGTGACCTATGCTAAGCCATGACCTCTGTAGCTTCAAGCAGCATGTCATCTGCTGGATCCTCTCACATCTCCAATGCTTGACACTACCGTCCGCGCAAATCATCCTCTTGCGCGTGCTAGAAGGCGTTTCCGACAGGTTCAAAGCGCAGATGGTTGAGCCTATCTTGTCTCGACTTGTGGACTCTGAGTCCAATGTGGAGTACTCGGAGAGATTTGGGGCGCAGTTAGAGGAGTTCTTAAATCTGGTTGTGAGCTGCTTCGACTCGAGCTGTTCGGCTGAGTTGAGCAAGCCGTCGAGCTCGTTTTCGGAGACGTTCCGTGCTGCGCTGGAGTACCTGTTCTCACCCAGTATGAATTCCCTTTAATCGATTCCATGGGTTCGGACCTTATTTAGCTTTGTTTGCAGACGGGCCATCGCTTCCGAGAGAAACTGTTTCCGCTTCTTTGCAGAATGGATTGTTTGCTGCTCTTGGTGTGGAGCCGCAGAGCAAGTTATCCCTTGAGCTTTTGAAGATAGGGTCGGTCCACCAGGTCAACGTGAGTAGCTCATCTTTGTACTTCAGTCCGCTCAACCACTGACTCGCACGTATTTCCAGCAAGCAACGTGCAAATCACTCTTGGGCAGTTTGGTACAAGAGGTGCCTTTGATGGTCCTGTTGCTCTCCCAACTTCAGCCCGTGGATCAGGACAAATCATCTCCAGCGACGAAACGCACCAAGCTCAGCAAGTCAGTAGACCGTCACGTTTTCAGTACACGCGTTGACTGAATACTCTGCCACAGTCCCGCATCTGAGGATGATCATCTCCCGTTGCTGTCAATACTGGCAGAAGTCCTGAGCAGCAAACCTCTGCCGCCCTCGTTCGACCTCATTGCCAAGCTGTTGGATACTCTGCGCCGGCTTATGCAGCGTTCATCGCCTGTGGGCGATGTGAACTACATCAACCAGCTGCTCATGACTGCTATTGACAACTCGGCGTCCAAGATTACTGTGAGTCGCTCCTGTTCCTCGCTGTCTATACGAAACCTTATTGTGGTTCATAGGAGATACCCAACTCTACGCCTAATGGGATCAGGCTAGAGATCCTGGTTGACTTGATTAGAGGTGCGTTGATATTGGTACATGTCACGCTGCTTTACTGACGGTTTATATCAGCGTCGGATAACCCACAGACTTTCCAGCAAGCACTGCTTCTCATGGCCAATTTAGCGCGATTGTCACCAGAGTCGGTCCTGCACAACGTGATGCCAGTATTCACGTTCATGGGCTCTCATGTGTTCCACCATGACGATGCTCACAGCTTGAACATCGTTCAGCAGGTACGCATACCTGAGTTGTGATAGCTGCATCGTTCGCTGACACGAACACCTCCGTCTCTAGACCGTGAACAGCATCGTGCCTGTGATGACCGCTTCTCTGCGCAGCAAGCATACAGATCGCCTCGGTCTCTTCATTGCCTCTAGGGACTTCTTGAAGATTTTCACTGATGCTGCTCTTCACATCCCTCGTCATCGACGAACCAAGTGCGTCTGTCTTTATCCTAGGGTGTTCACCGTGCTTACCTTGTCAAAGCTTCTTCACGCATGTCGTCGATGTTCTGGGCCCGCAGGACTTCCTTGTGCCTGTGTCTGTGCTCCTCGTGGAGAAACTTGCTAATCGCTTGGTCAAGCAAAGCGCGGAAGAAGCACAGTCTACGCTTCGGTTGGTTCTTTCGCTTGTTCAGCATTATTCGGCTGCCGTGAAGTTGAATGTGTGTAATTCCTGCGGTTCTGGATGTTGAGAAGGTTTCTGACAGTAGAGTAGGCTTTGATGGAGATTCTTGAAGAGTGCCGTCGCATCGTGATCAGGGTCGTCAACCCCCCAAGCGCGCAGGCACTCTTTTCCGAAGTTCCTTCGTATGTGCCTCGTTTTGGATCCCTCTGCGTCTACTTAGGTCCGTCCTATAGAACGGAGGAACATTCTGCTCCAGTGGAGACAGTTTACAAGAGGCGTGTGCAAGCTTTATCAATCTTTGTCAGCTTTGCACTGGGAGGACGCAGCCCCCCGTCTTCAGACCTGATTGCTGATCACGGCACACGCGACGTTGTTTCGCATCTGACATTCTTAGCCACTCTCGAGGGCACTACTTCTGCTATTGGGGACATCCGCGAGACGGCAAGCATGGCGCTGCTTCGTGCCATGGAGCATATCTCTGTGGGAGATTTCGTCGCCGCTGTCTTGATCATGCTGCAATCGGAACAGAACACGGTCAGTCAACCCATCCCATTCAGCCCGTTTGCTCGTACTGAATCCCTGCATAGCTCCAAGTTGGTGCACTAAACCTCGTCAGCGATCGTCTCGAGAATGTCACGGAGGCTGCCCGCGCAGAAATCTCCAGCAACGTGAATAGGATACTCACTGCCCTGCGTGTCGTGCTTCTTCCAGTCCCTGGAAACACACTCGCGGACCCCGCTCTGCGTGCTCTTCTAGCGATTGCCTCCAGCGCGACCGCGGATGAAGCTGCTGCATTGACTGCCATTGCACCTGACCTCCTGAAGTTTATTCGGCTGCGTTCTTCGACTGGTCTTGCACTCGCTGCTCTTGGACCATTTCCGTGAGTGTCGACAAGTCTCCGCAACGTTGACGACTTACTGACTAACCGTCGTTGCAGAGCGATCTTGGGTCCTCGTCTGCTCCCTCATTTCCGTGCCATCATCGACGAATGTGTGGCAGTTCTACAAGACGCAACTTCAGGTGAGGTGTCCCCACAAGTTCCTGTGTTCTTTGGATTAACAGCATGCTCTAGACGTGGCAGAGCACGCATGGCTCGCTCTCAACAACCTGCTCCTGTCTATGTCCACATTCTGGGGCACCGCGGAGTTGACACAAGTCATCAAACTTTGTCT
>ML178898.1:27768-39854 GCA_004369125.1 Pterulicium gracile
TGGGACAGGTTCCCAGTGGACAGACGGCGGCTACTTGGGACGGGAGCGGTGCGAACCGGTCCAAGGTGAGTTTATCAGGAGTGGAATTCACGGATGTTTGTTGACGAGGTGAGATGTAGATCGCTGAGTACGGGATCACTACGACACCGACGACGTTCCGGTTCGTCCTCCAGGACGCTGTAGAGATGACAGCTAGCATCCCTGCTTCCGTGTGCCCTGGCCAGGTTCGTCGTTCCCCTCTTCCTTTGCAAGCTCACCAACCTAACAATCCAATCTCTAGTACCTGCTCCGAGCTGAGCAAGGTCGCTGTCTAACTGGACGACATCCTCATCTTCACCAAGACGTTGGAGGAGCACCGCAAGCTTACGCACGAGGTGCTCAAGCGTCTGGAGAATCACAACCTCTACCTACGTCCGGAGAAGTGCAAGTTTGAGAAGGAGGAGATTGAGTACCTGGGGTTGATCATCTGCCAGGGACATGTGGCGATGGATCCGGCAAAGGTAGAGGTGGTGAAGGAGTGGAAGATGGATGCAAAGAGCTTGCTGAAGGATGTACAGGGTTTTCTAGGGTTTGCAAACTTCTACTGCCGCTTCATTGCGCAGTTTGCTAGATTAGCACGACCGCTCAACAATCTCATGAGGAAGGATGTACCATGGACGTGGGGAGAAGAGCAGCAGAAGGCCTTCCAGGCTCTCAAGGACACATTCATTTCAGCGCCCATTCTGTGCACCTGGTTGCCGGATCTCCCCACCAAGATCAAGGTTGATGCATCTGGCTATGCAACTGGAGGGGTCATTCTCCAGAAGCAGCTCAATGGGCTCTGGCACCCGATTGCATTCCAATCGTCATCAATGATCCCTGCAGAACGTAACTACCAGATCTATGACCGGGAGATGCTGGCAATCGTCAAGGTCCTGAAGGAGTGGCAGCATTACCTGGAGGGTCTCCCGGGCAGTTTCAAGATTGCAACAGATCATGAGAACCTGGAGTATTGGCGCACTGCGCAGGACCTCATCCGTTGACAGGCTCAGTGGGCTCTGTATCTATCGCACTTCAACTTCACCCTGGGTTACTTGTTGGGAAAGTCAAATAGCCAGGCAGATGCACTGTCAAGGATGCCTCACCACTTGGTTCACAATGGCGAGGATAATCAACAGCAGGTTGTTCTGAAGCCCGAGATGTTCAAGCGTCTTGCAGCCGCATCGTTCTCCAATCCGTTGGAGGAGAAGATCAGGAAGAAGAGTCATTGAGAAGCGGAGGTGCTCAAGGGGTTAAGCAAGTTGCGGAAGTCTGGAGTACAGAAGTTGGCAAACGGTCTTGTGGAGTGGGAGGAGCAGGATGGCCTGGTGCTGTATTGTGGACGGGTGTATGTGCCACCAACAATGGAGTTGAGGCGGAAGGTCTTACACCAGTGCCACAATGCGCCAACAGCAGGTCACTTAGGTGTTCATGGGACACTGGAGCTGGTAGACCGTCAGTTCTGGTGGCCTCAGGTGCGTTCATTTGGAAAAGTATGTGAAAGGGTGCAATACCTGCCAGAGGGCTCAAGCCCCAGCGCATCCGGTGTCAGCTCTTCACCCTCTTAACGTGCCCAAGCAGCTTTGGGGAGTTACAGGTGTTGATCTCATCACACAACTCCCCAAGTCAGGAGGATACAACGCAATAGCAACATATGTGGACCCTTATACAAAGATGACTCACATTGCTCCTACGACTTTGGATGTAGACACTGAGGGTGTGGTGGACATTACCCACACCACCATCTTCACTTGTTATGGACTACCAGACTCCATGATCTCTGATCAAGGGCCTCAGTTTGCGTCAAAGGTGATGCAGGCACTTTTGAAGCATCATGGCATCTCTTTGTCACTTACAACAGCTTACCACCCACAGTCAAACGGCTAGACTGAGCGCGCTAATCAGGAAGTCAAGAAGTACCTCTGACTTTTCTGTAACCAGCGTCAGGACAATTGGGCAACACATCTGTCAAACACCAAATTTGTTTTGAACTCTCATGTACCCTCAGCCCACAGGAGGTTGCTGTTTGAGGTCCTCTATGTGTATAGGCTGCACATAAACATTTGTATTGGTTGCCCAGGTCCTGCGCCATCAGTAGAGAAGCACTTGAGGTTGTTGAGGGAGGTCTGGGAGGATGCAGAGGCAGTGTTACAGTTGACAAAGAAACACATGCAGGAGACGAGAGAGCGGCAGGTGTCTCAACATCCGGTGTTCAAGGTTGGACAAATGGTGTGGCTGGACGCTGACAAGGTGAAGGTCCACCAGGCAAGTGTTAAACTCTCAAAGAATTGTTGTCTGGGCCCCTACAAGGTACTTGAGGTTTGTGGTGATTATAACTACAAGCTCCAGCTTGGCCCCACCATGCGTCTCCATCCGGTCTTCCATGTTGATCAACTCTCTCCGTAGGTTGGTAATGAGGTTAATGGGGCAACGCCTAAGCCACCTGCTCCAATCACTGTTGCCGGGGAGGAGGAATACAAGGTTGAGGCAATCTTGGACAGTAAGATGTTTGGGAAACAGCTCAAGTATTTTGTCAAGTGGAAGGGTTACAATGTTGGGCATAATACTTGGGAGCCTCAGAAGAATGTTCCTCATTCTAAGGCATTGGTTGCTGGATTCCACCAACTACATCTGAAACACTCCGTGTCGTCTTGCCGCCACCACCTTCAACTCGCTCTTCTTTCTCCCTTACACAAACTTCACCTCTCCCACTTCACCACCTACTTTGCATTGGAAGGAGGGGAGGATTGCTCATGTATTGACTGTTGGGGACAACGGTGCTTAGGAGGGGGGTAATGTGATGAAGTAGTTGAGAGTGTCGTACAGAAGCAGTGGGACTTAGTCTATTTCTCTCTTTCGTGTTTCTCCTTTCCATCAGCTTGTGAATGTTGGCTGTTGTTTCTCATTGCCTTGGGACTGTGCCCTGTGATTGTTCCCATCAATAGTTCGTGATGTAATTTCTCACTTATAGTAGCCTGTATTTTCATACCCCCCTTTTCCCATCTTGACCTCTTTGTGGTCTTGGGGAATAGGTGGGTATTTGCTCTGTTGTTGTTTAGCTTTTCTAATCTAACTTTGTGGTTTTTGGGAATAGAGCTTCATATTGACTTCACGTCCATGTCCATATCTTCCAGATCATCCTTATCCTCTCAGACCTGTCAAGTCCCAGCTCCAGGTTGAACCTCTACATTTTGCTTTGCTATATGAACTGATAGAGAGGCGGGTTGGTCAGCAGCTGTGGCCCTTCCTTCTTCTTCTTGCTTTCTTCCTCTGCTCCTTGCTCCGGATCCAACTCCTCTGAGTCTTCTTCCAACACCGACTCACCCGTCGGTGTCCCACCCGAACCCTTGGGTTTCTCCACATCTTCCTCCTCCTCAATCACCATGTTTAACTTTTTCCTTGGTGGATCCTCCAGATCCAATGTTCTATCCTTCCATTGAATGGTTGGGTTTGCCTTGTGAAGCCATGGTAAGCCCAAGATGACATCATTGGCACCAATATTGGTGATGAGGAAGTCAACAACCTGTGTCTGCCTGTCAAGGGTCAACGTAAGGCAAGAGTAGTGTGTGATGTTCCCAGTGTCGTTGGGTGAGTTGTTAACGTTGAAGAGACAAAGGGGATGGCAAAGAGGGTGAGTGGTGACCCGGTGAGATGCGACAAACCTCCTCAAGATAAAGAGGCCCGTCGCTCCCGAATCAATCATAGCTGCTTGTAAGACCCCGGGGATGATCTGCAAGGCAGCACACCAAGTAGTCTAGTAACAAAGATGAATAATGAGCACAATGAGGCCGTGTGCATGCGTACCTAGTAACAAAGTGAATAAAACTAAAGAGAAACATCACATGATGGTAGCCAGCTCATAACCCGCGCACGTGCCTCTAACGGCACATGATCAATGCACGGGCCGGCACCATCAACACGCGCCACTCCTCAGCCATCCACTTGCTACATCTACACTACAAGGCTAAGTATGCTATGTATCGTAACACCACTGTAACAGTACTTCTGTTCAAGCCTTGGAGCGTAATTGGTACATGGAAATGTGAGGAGGGGTGTGACATTGCAATAGTACTGATTTTACATGAGGAGACAGAGTCATATGCAGAACAAGAAGAGAAACACTGTATGGGGGGTACATCCGTTGCAGCAACGGGTACCTGGGCTAAAAAGGCGCATCGGGGTTGGCAGCCATCTCCGCCTTAGGATGGCGATCTGGTTGCAAAGGGCGGCAATATGTTCTGCAGCGGGAGTTGTAGCAGGGGCAGCAATGGCGGCAGCTACGCAACGAGGGGCGGTAGGAGCTGCTTGAGGCGCACAACAAGGGGCAGCTCCCGGAGCGGCCTGATGACAAGCCAAAAACTCCCTGTAACATACAGCACAACAATGACCTGGCTTTCCACAGCCTTCACAGATATTGCGCTCATGATTACCGTCCCGCTTGATGTGATCCCTTGACCCACACACGTAACACCGGCCGCTCATGGCATGCAAGAACTCCTTGGACAGTGGTGAGCGGAAGGCATTGATGTAGAGGGTGTCAATGTCCATGGCCATTGGATCAACAGCTGTAGGGGCTGGAGCCCACGGGGCAGGAGGCGTGAAGGTGTTGAAAAACCCATGACCACTTGCGGCAGTAGTGTTTGTGCGCCCAAACCCAAATCCACCCCAATTCCTTGATCTCTCCTCTGCTCTCTCTAGCTCTCTTGTCTTCAGCCTCTCCCTGGCCAGAATCGCCAACCCGATCATTCCAGACAGGGTGTTCTGCTCTGCCAATGGAACAGCAAGAAGCAAGTTTTTCACCTCCAGGCTGAGATGACTCTTGAAGCGGCGGAGGTGGTTGGCATCAGAGAGACTGGTCTGCGAGGCCAGCTGGCGGAACTTTGCTGCATACGGGGCAACCTCAAACCCTTGCTGAACCAAGCGCTCCATCTCCTGTAATGCGGCATCCACCAAGTCGGCAGGTTTGAACAAGCGTTGGAACTCCACCATGAAGGTGTTCCAGGACATACTGAAGGGGGGTGGCTCATTCCAGTTGCCACAATGGTTGACAAGCTGCTTGCAAAAAGGGCAAGCCCAGGTGGCTGCCGGGCCCGTAAGATACAAAAGGGCGGCCTCAATCCACTTCTCGTGGTTGGGAGTCCACTCACCGTTCTGCAGGACGTTGAGCATCGGCCCGGTGGCAAGCACGTACAAAGAAAACACAACAAGGAAGTTGCAAGCCTCAGGACCAAACTTGCCATTGAACAACTTGGGCGCCTTTACAGCTACCCGGTGCGAACGCTGGATGGCAGCGGCCTGGCTACAAATGAGCTGCTGCTGGTTTTCTGCGAGAACCTGCAGGATGCAGTCCTGTGCAGTAAGGGGTGGAGTCTGAGGCAGGGGCGGTTGCGTCTGTTGCTGCTGGTGTTGGCCAATCGGGGTCTGCTGGGGATTGTTGTGGTCCGTTGGTGGAGTGTGAAAGGAGGGAAGCTTGTCGATGGGGGTGGGTGTACGTGTGCTGTGCATGTGGGAAGATGTCTTGAATTGTAGGGGTGTAATTACGCAGAGATCAGGTTGCTGTCTGCATTGAAGGGATGTCCGTTGAAACGGTTGGGGCAGGGCTGTGAGTCACAGGTGGCAAAGTCGCTGTCATCGTGGATGTGTACATCTTTGTCTGTGGAGATCTCAACTGTGTGTACTCGGTGTGTGCAGTCCGTTGTGTCAACTGGGTGGGCTTGACTGTATATAGTCAAGGGCACCAAAGGTTATCTTGACCTAATGTAGCAAAGCGAGATGTGAAAGGTTCAACATGGAGCTAGGACTTGACAGGTTGGAGAGAATAGGGACAATCTGGAAGATATGGACATGGACGCAAAGTCAATATGAAGCTCTATTCCCAAAAACCACAAAGTTACATTAGGAAAGCTAAACGACAACAGAGCAAATACCCACCTATTCCCAAAGACCACAAAGAGGTCAAGATGGGAAAAGGGGGGGTATTGAAATACAAGTTACTATAAGTGAGAAATTACATCACGAACTATTGATGGGAACAATCACAGGGCACAGTCCCAAGGCAATGAGAAACAACAGCCAACATTCATTAGCTGATGGAAAGGAGAAACAAAGGACAAACTCTAGAGAAACACGAAAGAGAGAAATAGACTAAATCCCACTGCTCCTGTCCAATACCCTTGACCACTTTATCACATCTTCTATTTCTTTTCTCTATGTTATATTTGGATTCCTTGCATTCTCCTCTATAACTCTGTCTCTTGTTTCATCCTTCTATCTATTGAAGGTACAGGTATGCGGCGCAGAGTACGACGGTACCGGCAGCGTACGGAGTATCTAGCTATAGCAGACACTCACCAAGATAACCCTTAGAGGAACAGAGCCTGTAGCGACTACAGGCAATGTGGGGGAAAGGAAGTAAAAAGTCTCTCTATATTCAAGTAGACCTAGTCTCATATACATAGTACAGGTCGCAGACATGTAATCATGTAGAAAAGACAATTAATCTACATCTAGGAGTCATAGGGCGTAAGGATGTAATCTTATCTAAAGACTGAGCCCGAGGCGTTCACCGAAGCTAAGAACTAATCTACGCTACAGTGGTATTTGTTCAACACTATCTGTTCTGGTTGTTGAGTTACATTACTTAGTGTAGTCAGCCACAGCTGGACCCTACTGGTGGATGATGGTGGTCACATGTTCTTCAGTTGCTCACTCTCATCCACCAGCCCCTTGCTGGATTGTGCAGTGTTAACAGGTTGCCATCTTTACAGTTAATGTACAACAGGCAAAGTCCGTCTGTGTTCTCTTCCTGGGTAGGGAAGAGGCTGCGCTCAGCAACATCCTCAGAGACTTCAACCTCCACGGACTCTCCCTTGATCTCAACGAGTGCCTTGCCAGGAGTGGTGCGGAAGGCGGCTTTGGGGGAGAAGGTATAGACACCGGTGCCGTGTGGCTGGAAGTTGTACAGAGCAGCAACAATGTGGTTCACAGCAACAGATTGGCTGGCTGTAATGGTGACAAATTGGAACTCGTGGTTTGGGTTGAGGGTGAGCTGGGTTGTGGGTCAAATTTTGGCTGCCATGAAGCAGAAGGAGGTAAGAACTTACATGAGCACCAGTAAACGCCACCTCCTTGCCATCCTTAGTAACAGCAAACAACTTGGTGAACTTATGGTTGTCAAGGATGTTGCCTCTCAAGATAACCTTGGTATTGGTGTTGGTAGGGTTGGAGACAACAGCAGTGAGGATGATGTCATCAAGGGAAGCCACAGAGAAAGAGACGGCCTGTAGCAAGACGGTGAGGTTGCTGGAGGAGAGTGCAAGCGCAAGGGAGGCAAAGCTGAGGAGGGCGGCGGGCCTCCGGCCATCCGCCACACCTTCACGCCAACGTAGCCTCTTAGAATGAGATTATAGTACAGTATGCGTCGCGTCGTTCCAAGTTAATGCACATAAAAGACCCAGGTCCTCAGCAGAACATCTATATTAGAGTGGTTTAATATCAGAGTGGTTTACGCAACTCGTCTACATCTATCGTCCTCTTGGAAAAGCTACTCTACATGGAAGGACCATGCAGAAGGTGATCCTACCAGTACTTCGAACTCTCTCTAGTTTCACGAGTAAACCAAGCACCCTCACCCCTCCAACTCATCCTCACTGTCCACGTCAAGCGGATTCCCCTCCGACCCACCTCCACTCCCCATCATACCATCCTCAGCCATAGCAACCACCATATCCATCGCAGCGCACGACACGCGCTTCGGCATGGCGCCTGCCCGGAGGAGGGGGTGGCGGGCTGGGCCGAGCGGCGCGTCTTCGTCTGCGTCTTCATCCTGGGACGCGTCATCGGCGTCCTCTGAACTCGAGCTCGAACTGGAGCTCGAACCTGAGCCCCCATCAGACGAAGATGACCCGTCGTCGTAGTCGTCGTCCTCCGAGTCGCTACCGAGCTGTGCATCCTTGAACGACACCGGTCCAGCCGCAGGTGCAGGTGCAATTGCTTTCCCCTTCCCCTTGCCATCCATCATACTCCTTCCATCGAACGACCCCTTGAACTGCCTCGCCCACCCCCTAATCCCATCCATCTCCTTCCCATCCACCATCCCGAACTCCGTCTCAATCCCCTCCTCCTCATACTCAGGCTCGTCTTCCTCTTCAGGTGAAGGCCGACGAGACAAATAAACCGAACACGTTCGTCCGGTGGCACTAACCACCCTCACCCCCTCCCCCACCAATTTTCCCACAGGCCAAAACTCACAAGGCTTACTCTCTCCCCATAGGATGCCTTCGGCCATGAACCACAAAGTACCGGCTTTCGCGCCGCGGTAGGCTTCCACCCCCGGTGCTTTGGATGAGGAGGAGGATTGGAAGACCGGGTTGACGGCGGGCTGGATGACGGGGAAGGGGAGGTGCGAGAGGAAGGAGAGGAGGGAGAAGAGGGAGGAGGTGGATTTGGCGTGGGTTTCTGGTTCGGCGGAGGTGGATGTGTGGTCGGTTATGCGGAATACAGAGGTAGGGTTCGCGTCGATGCCGAATATAATCTGCGGTGCTCCATCCGGCGACGCAGCGGGTTTCTTCTTATCTACGACGTCCGAGCTAAGCAGCACCACTGTCCAGTGAGGCTTCTGCTTCCCTCTCGTCAGGAAGACGAACGCTCTCCGAATAAGCGATCTATCGACGCGCGCTTCGAGGGCGGAGATGTGGGGTTGACGAAGAGGATGAAGCAAGTGGTGATTGTGATGTCGAGTTTTTTGTGGACGGGGGAGGTGGTAGAGATGGAACGGAGGGTGTAGAGGGGCGTGTCGTCTACTGGGGGTGCCGTATCGTTTGCTGCGCTGGGTGACGGCGCGGTGCGGGCCCGTTTAGCAGCAGATCCACCACTATTCGACTCATCAGGGTCGACGTCGGGCGAGCCGCGCTTGGGTGCTTTAGACTTGAGATTGTGTAGCTGGGCCATTAGGCTAACTTGCTTCCCCTCCCAGTCCGGCACATTGCCGGCATTTGGCTTGAGCGCTCCTCCAGAGACGAGCCTCACGACACCATCCAGCGTATCCCGCGCATCGTCGCGCAATGAGAGGAGCTGTTCCAAGTTGTCAAGAAGAGGGTGTGGGAGGTGGGTGCGGAGGGCATCTAGGTATGGCCGTTCGGATATGGCGCCGGGTTTGCCCTAAAGGTAGCGTGCGTAAGTCGGGGATGGCGTTAGAAGAACTATAGAGTTCGTCGTGGATGGTCTCGAAGCTCGTCGTGAACGGACTTGTGATCGTCACACGTAAAGGTCGATGGCGTCTGTGGCGATGAGCTCAGGTCAGCCACTACCGCGTTTCGGGCGCTCAGTCAAGTCAAAGTGATTCCAGCTCCAGGACCAACTCCAGGAGATAGTTCCAAATCCGGGTTTTCCATAGGAATGTTGTCATGATAGTAAACAGTATGTACGTACGGAGCAGAAACACACAGCAAAAGATGACAAAGCAATATCGCACAGCACAAATTCAAACACCCCAAGGGAACAAGTTGAGAAAGGAAGGAGGGAACAAGTCGAGCAAGGAAGAAAGACGCCTACACCTCCACACTACTCTCCCTCATCCTCTGCGGCCCACACGAGAAATAATGATCCGCATAATACGTCTCTCTCTCATCCTCCCCATCCCTCTCCTCGTCATTCCTCCCTCTCTCCACCCCCTTCTTCCCCTTCCCATTCTCCCCTACCACCCTCCTCTTCCCCTGTTCCCCTACCACCCTCTTTTTTCCAGGGGCGGCATCCAACTCATCCACCTCCCCCCCCTCATCCCTAACAGGCAAACACCCCTCCTCCCCATCCCCCTCGAGGCCCTTATCCAACCTATTTAGCACACCCTCCCTCAACCCCTTCTTCGTCAACCTACCCAGGCGACGATCGACCCAGTGGTCGAGGCGTGCGCGGACGAGGCGAGAGGTGGGTTGGGGGGTGGGGCCGAATAGGTCGAGGGTGGGGTGGAGGAAGGAGGGGACTGAGCGGGCGTGGTGCAGTGTGCTCTTTTTCGTGGGAGAAGAGGAGGGGGAGGAGGGAGAGGCGGGGGCGGATGCGTACCCTCGGGGTTGTTGGCGAAGGGGCGTTTGAACCGGTAAACGACGCAAGCCGAGCGTCTGCCCCTCGTCTTCGTCTCCCAGCTCGAGATCATCATCACTAAGCATCTCATCCCCCAACACAGACCTAACGACATATGCGGCGCGCTTCTTTGTCTTCGGCTCCTCCTCCCCTGCATCCTCCTGGTCAATCCCAAGCCAATAATTCCTCGCGCTCTGCTCGTCCGGGCTCTTAGGCGTAATAGCTCCATCATCATCCGTAGGTGTACCATGCGACGGCGAGGAGGAGGAAAACGTCAACCCCGGCGCCTCGCTACACGGCGAGCTAGGCGGCGGCAACACATCGTCCAATAAAGACCGTGTGGCGGGGGAGGAGAGTTGATCCACCTCTTCTTCATCTTCGTCTTCATCCAGGTTCAGGTTCATATTCGGAAAAACTCGAAGGTCGGGAAAGACGAGTTGCTTCGCGATAGACGGAGGAGCGAGGGTCGTTCGTCGGCGGGTGGGTGTACGTGGGTACTCATCCTCCTGTGGTGACTCGGCGGAGGCGTCTCTGGACTTGAAGAACGCCGCGAACGAGAGGCGGTCTGCTAGACCCCTCTGCCCCTTCTCCATGGACGCATTCCAGAAATTTAACTCCAGGTCCTGAGGATCTGGGTCGTTCGACCCCCCGTATCCATACCCGAACCTATCGCTGTCAAAGTCCAGTCGAAACGAAGGGTCCGCGTCGGGGAACTCGAGCTGTGCGGTACCCTTTGCTATGAAGACGTATGGATCTTGTCTGGAGCCGGTGAGTTTCTTGAGTTTCGTGGATGGGAGGGAGGATTGGGTGGGGATGGTGATGTGGATTTCTTGATGTCTATGTTGGTGCTACAAAATGTGGTTTTTATGGGTAAGTGAGTATGGGTAAGTGAGTATGGGAGGGGAGGGGGAAGGGGACGTACGTAAACGACTGCGCGCGTGGGGTCAACGGTATCTGGCCAGGCGTTGCCTACCGTGAACTCTTCGCAACGTTCCCAAAGCCAGGAGGATCCGTTTCCTACTTCTACCTCCTCACCCTCTTCGTCGTCTGACGAGCTGGGAGTAGCCCGCCCAGCCAACTCCTTGAACGGGTCCTGCGACCTAGACAACTGTGCGACGAGCTTTCCAGACGTAATAACGCCCTCCAAGAAAGCCGAGTTGAACTTGGACTCGTACACCTCCACCTCGGAAAGGACTTTGAACTTGGGTCCGTCGTCGCCCGCTAACGCTGCGAGGCGGATTTTCCGCGGTATCGAGGAGGGGGAGAAATGCTGCACTGTTACGAGCTTTTTTTCGTTCTTCCCCTTGCGAGATGACGAGGATAGCTTGCTCTGCGTCGTCCGTGACAAACTCGCAATCCTCCCAGACGCCCTCCGATTCGGCAGCGCATCCGTCACGTCTCTAAACAACCACTCAATGACAGCCTGCAAATGCACAAAGGTATAGTTCCTCGGCACCGACACGATCCTGTAGGTCCTCGTCCCCTTTATCTGGAATCGAAGCGGGAGGTGATGTCTGACTGACGTCGAAAGGGGGAGTTGTTGGGTATCTGCGAAAGGGCGGGTGGGGGAGAAGGGATTGGAGGGGGAGTCGTGCGGGTGGGATAATTTGGGGCGTTTAGGAGTGCGGTGGGATAGAGCGAGAGGGGAGTAGGGGCGTTTCATGAGGAGATAGAGACGGTGGTGGTGTTGGGAGGAGGAGGAGGTGGAAGGGATTGAATTGAATTGAATAAATATAACATTAAACGTATATAATAACAGACGTTGGCCGACGCGGTTCAACAAACGCTCGTGATCCAAACGCGGTCACGTGAAACGCGTTTCCTCACTTCAGTCTTTTCTTCCGCCATCATCCAGCCAGCATGGAGGTCCCAATTGCCTGCAACACTCTTCAAGCAGTGTATTCACTTACTGACACTGAGAGATGAAGATTCAGAATGGTTCACTCTATCCATGCACGCATGCAATGAAAATGTCTAGTCTTGTCAAGTTT
>ML178899.1:0-15248 GCA_004369125.1 Pterulicium gracile
AGATGAACAAAAGGGGAATAAAGACAAATGAAAACCAGAACAAGACAGTACGAGACTTAGGTCGAAAAGTGGTGAACCTGGGCACTTCATCACAGAGAGAGAGAAGAAGAGAGAGAGAGAGAGAGGAAGAGTAGAATGTGGATTGATGCAGTGACTAGATGTGGTAGCAAAGATGATATTCTGTCCAAGAAATCAAGTAGAGTTTCTCAGCCTTATATACACAGCAGTAACTAGCTAATGAGTCATGCTGAGTTGCAAGGAGAAACAAAGGAGAAACAAAGGGAAAACAACATGAGTCATAACGACTCCTTGGTGAGTTGAAGGAAAAACCAAGGAGGAACCGAGTGAGTCATTATCAAACACAATCATGTGTCTGAACACAGCCACAATCCTTTGTTGAAGCATGCATATAACAGTATCCCCCTCTTACAGTTCTGATAAGTTGCTGTAATTTTACTTTCCTCTTTGCAAGTTGAACAAGTGTACCATGTAGAAATATAAAGTATAATGAACTCCCCCATCCTCTCTGCCTCCAGTACTACAACAATGAGCTTGGGCACTCAACATTCAAGTCTCAAGCTTGAAGTACGTTCTCAGATTCCTGCAGCATGCACTGTAGCGGTCATAGTACTGTGACCCTTATTTAAATTGATCAACAGCATTGATTTCGGGCCGACCTGTTGGCAGCTGATCACATGAGCCTCCGTAGAGTCAGCTTACTAACTCCCTCACTTGCTGCTAACTTGAAGCTCGCCCGCAACTCCGCGTCCATTACTGTGAGGAGGTCTACCAATCCTTACCACATGAGCAAAAGATATGCTTGTTTATCATGACCGTGAGTCTCACCACAACTAAACGCCTCTTTTCACGATGCAGCTACTTATATCTGGTTGCGTCAGAGATGGGATCTACTGAGTTGCTTGGTTTTGGGGAGATTTCCGCCGAGCTTCTAATCCATATTCTCTCATACTGCATTCCATTGATCTCCGGATATTCATCAGAAAACACATCCTTGAAACACAGGTTCAAGCAACTTACATCGTTCCCTTGGGCACAAACACATGTTTGTCGGTATTGCATCCCACGAGATCCCTACAGCATGTTCAGATTTACTCTTGATCGCGGAAGTTGAGAGGGCGGTATGGAACATTCTGTGCAGTTTTGCTGAGAGCGTGGTGGCAGAGCGAGGCGTCAAGGCATGCGGCGGGCCACAGCGGTAGTGTGGAATGTGAGATATGTCGGTGAAGGTAGGCCAGAAGACGCGAGGTGTCAATACACAGAAAGAATTGCTCCTGCGGGGAGAGTGAGATTCGAAGGGCCACATCCACACACACACAAAACATGTACTTGTTGCCCAAGAGTGAGCTTAGGACCTCTGATCTCCAAAGCCCATTGGTTAACAGAGCTTGAGATGTCCAAGGATGCGTGCAGCCGTCAATGTAGACTCATTTGGTGTCGGGGATGTGGGTAAGACAAACGCTGGTCGGGGAGGTGCGCAGCTGCCGACGCCATGATGGTGCACAGGGAAGGGTGCGCTGCTTAGTCAGCGCAGTTGAACTCAGTTACCGTCATTTCGAACAAATTCCGAACATCACTCTTTGCCCTTCGCCAGTGTACCTATTCACCCGTCCACAAAGCAGCTCACTACGATTAGCCTCAACCAGAATGCAGTCCGTCGAGCCGCATACAGTATATCCTAGAGAAATTCCCGCCGAGCTTCTCATCCGCGTCATTCTCTACTGCATCCCAGCGCCCTCTAGGTTCTCGGCGCAAGGTCGACCCGATAGGTTTAAGGAACGGACATATTTTCCCTGGAAATACACACATGTATGTCGCTATTGGAGGGATGACATTCACGGATCGCCTCTCATTTGGCAGCAGTCCATCGTCAGCGTCGGCGATGTAGTGGAATTCGAAGGGGAGGAGCTCGTCAGAAACGCTGATCGACAATCGGCGGACTTGGACCGCGCTGATCAACTTCTACAGTTATCCCACCCGTTGTCCGTGTCGGTGTTTGTTATCATTCCCGCAGCGTGCCCACTCCGTATACTGCACCTCTTGCAGGCTTATAGCAGCCGGATCACCTATCTCAGCTGGGCCTTCTTCCTATCAACATTGGAAATTTCACCTTCACGAACACCACGGGTTCTCTGCCAAACCTCGAAACGCTGAGGGTATGGTTCCGAGATGATCACCTCCTGCAGAATTTTGCAACTCCAGACACGCGCCTGTCTTTGCCCGTCCCATTGTTTGGTGGATCAACTTCTTTGAAGGAAGTGAGGGTTCGAAGCTTTGCTCCAGAGCTCATCGAGCTTCCCTGGTTCGGAGTGACGACTCTCCGTTTTGAATTCCTGCTGAGATACAGGGATTCCCTTCGCTTCCACCATATTATCACACTGCCATCACCTTTCATTTCTTGAGCTAAGCTTCCACGCGAGCTGTAGCACCGACTTCGACTTGGGAGCGCCAATCCTACTACCAGCTCTCCAAATGTTTATCCTCAACCCTGGTCGTCATGCCAGGGCATGATCTTGCGCTTTCTCCGATTCCCTGCTCTCCTGAACCTCATTCTCATCGGGCATGTGGACATGACGGAGGTAACTGACTGTGTTTCCGCGTCGGAGTGTACGCCCAGCTCCATCTCCCTCACTGGTGTCAGTGTAGTTGGCCTTGAAGATATAGAGCTTTTCAGCCGCTTTCCCCAATTGATCCCCTTCGCTCTGCACTTGACCAGATACTTCTTACAATGGAATCGGCACTCTTCTGCTACGCAACAAGTCAGCTCCCTCGTCGTGGATACCATATGCGCCGCACTTACCCGGATCCTGGAAGCTCCGACCACGCGTGCCCCTCCCTGAAGAATCTCGTACTCGTCAATGCCCCTCTCTTCAATCCATGCACCCTCATAGAGATGCTGGAACTCAGACCAGCATCGCGCATCGCGCCACGTTATGTATGGAAAGGCAGCAACCATCGGATGCTTCGCTATCGGCATGGAGGACATCGACAGCGCAGCAGAGGGAATGGTTACGCCAGAGTGGCGACCTCACATCTGGGAGTTGACCGAAAGCACTTTGATCCTGCGACTATGCGACTCTGACATCGACGACGACACCGAGCCTGGCTGGAGCTCACAGACTCTGGCATACATATACTATGTACTCAGGGAGATATCTATATATACCGAAGGGCCTGTGTTACAGTAGTACCGATGAATGATCCTGTGTATGATCGAATAAATGGTGCTCTTTCTTGCGTATGCTCCTTTCTGACGATTTCTGACAGTTTGTGACTTGACCGGACCCAGATGTGCTACCATTGCGCCAATCCACAAAAAGTGCAAAAAAGCATCCAGATGGGTCTGACCCGCAATCTCACACCTTGGCCACAGTGATCGCGCCCTTCCACTCGCCTGAGCCAGTTCCTACAAGCATTCTTACCTCTATAAGGCGCAGTCTAAGGTGAGATAGGACCTCCCTTCTCGCCTCATGACTCTAGCCCCACCTCTCCCCGTTTCCCTCGTTCTCTGCTCGGCCAGCACGCACAGACGGCCACTGGTCAGATCCTTGAAAACGACTCCGAGCAAGGCTGAAGGCCTCAGTGTCCTCCATTGTGTTTATCTGATTCTAAGGCGTAGTTCTAACGGCAAGTTTGCCCATCTTTATCTGCAACTTGACGTCTCATATTCGGCTAGTACGCCCTGCTAAAGTTTCGCAGCGCAGTCTCGAGATCCTTTTCGTTATGAACAGCTGATCCGACCTCCTCTGACTCCATATCTATGGGCGATATGGTTTCTAAGATTCATGCAATCCGGCTTCGGGCTTGCGTTGGAAAGGACCAGAAGTGACATCGATAATGATCTCATTCCTGACCTTTCCCTCTTCAGAGGACCTGAGGAGAACTGCCTCAAGTTTGCCCCAGTGGTTTAAGTTCAATCTATCGAGTTTCGTCACCTTGCAGTGGATGGCCCCGCGGCATGTTCACTTCCGGGTGCCCGGGATGGATCCGCCTCGAGGTCGCACGCGAAGTTCGTTGTGGCGGCTTTTCCTGACACGACGGTTGACGTTGTGGCCAACTTGAATGTCAAGCGACTGTGGCGAGCCCATGACTATTTACGTTTAGAGCTCTTCTCCGACATGCGGATCAAGAACGGAAGTGGGCAAGGCGGTGTCGGTCGACATGTACATGCATACAGGTGCGCAGAGGTCTATGTTAGGGCGCGTCTGTCAGATGGTTCTTTGTACTTGTTGCGGTGAAGGATTCGACGATGTAGGAAAACACTGCTCAGGTTATTGACAGAAATGGCGGAAAAAAATTGCGCTACCATCGCAAAGTAATGCTGTTCAAAGTTAAGTTTGTGTTGTGTGGCCATGGGAGGACAATGTGCCTGGTAATCTCCGGGCTCAAGATCGGCAAAGCCTAAGCTGTTATGCTTGTGGTCATTGGCCCCTTCCTCAAACCACTCTCTTCCACACCGCGCCTAGTTGCTTGATCATGTCGTATAGGTGACAGGCATTCATGATGACTACCTTGGTTGCCGGTGCTTCTTGCGAGGTCGACGTTGGAAGCCGAGGAGATCGTCTTGAGATTTATCGCTGCTGCGAATATCTTCAGATCTGCTGTACTTATCTGACTGCCAGAATATGACGGTGGATTTTGCAAGCTAAAGGCGGCTTGCATCTTATAAAACCTCCACACCAAGAACTGGTACTTCTGCAGAAATCCGTTCATCCCTTCCTATCCTTACTTTTTGGGATAATCTACTCGCAATCCGACGACCATATTCACCCGACCCCTCTATCCCCAAAGTCACCTTCATCCTTTCGACAATGTCCTCGTACAACTCTCCGCCTCCCCCCGGGTTCAATCCCAACAACGTCAACAACGGACAGAACCCAGAGTCGGTCTGCACCCTCTACAAACGCGACAAGAGATGGGATTAGGCCCGAGATCATCAATCGCAGTACCAACATGTGCGATAATTGCTACGGCATGTCATTTGCCTGTAGTCCCATTGACGCGCGGGGTGAGTACTACCACACCTGTTGCATGGGTCTCAACCACCATCTAATGCCCTCTTATCATTAACCTGTCAATCTGCTGCGAATGCAAACACGAGAAGAGATACGGGGCCAGGCAGGAGATCAACAATCGCAGTGGTGCCCGAAACCTGTGCGATAATTGCTACGCCAACTCACTTTCATGGGCTAATCGCCAGTGGAAGCCCATTCCTGAGTTCGGTGCGAACTTCACGGCGGGTGGGTACTACACTGTTGCATTTTTAATCACCATCTAATGCGCTCTTGTTATTCGAACATTTCAGCCCACCCAGTGCCTTATCCTGGCATGCCTTATGGTTACACCAACGGTGAGTTCCGAGCTCAGGTCAGTTCATGTACATGTTACAGTATCTCGGTTTCACTTGCAAACACTTACACAATATTATCTCGCATCTTTACGCGCAACCCGCAGCCCCCATAGCACCCACTCAGGCATACACTGGGCAGGTGACTCCCTACGGCGGAAGCGGGCAATCTGGTCAATCTCAGCTTCTTTGTACCAAGCGCACGTTCTCAGGCTGTACCAACGTCCGCCGTTTCGGATCGCTCTACTGCAAGAATTGCTCCGGCAAGTGAGAACCTCCTCCATACCCAACGACTTACTTGTGACGGGCAGTACTTTCGCTCGACCATACCGCCAACAGTTAATGATGTCTCGCGCCTATCGCACCTCCCTCTTTTATCAGACCATTGTTCTTCTCCTGCTTTCTTCCCTTTGCTTCGGCCTGCTGGTTCAATTTTGGATTGCCTACAAGGCATACCTACATTGATCAGATGTACTGATATGTATTGCGATTTCCACCTTTTTTCATAATTCTCTAACGCCGTTTCCTGCTCCCTTCCTTTTTCAGTTTGCCCTCTCAATGCTTTCTTGGTCAATCTCAGTCGTGTGTAAATGAATCGATCATCACTATGTAGTACCCTAATGGACATTTGACGTTCTATTGATTCTATCCATTAGTTATAGTAGAGGCCGTCGTTGATCACCTCAAAACGCGCGCCGCCAGTACAAACATGAGCTAATCCTTGGAGCTTGATGCATGATGCGTACGGTGCACCGAATCATTCTTGCTGGCTCAGGCCTGCCTACTGAGCTTCGCTTATAGAGCTCATGACTAGCGCTCCGTGCGCGTAGAGGCGTCTCCAATACCTTCAAGCGAGTTGACGGAGTCTGTCCGCTGATCTCAGTGCGCACGGGCAGCAACTTGAAGGGACGATCTCCGGAGTGCATTTGTACATAAGGACGAGTACTGTAAGTACACGCGCCCAACGTCCAACTCGGGCCGGCAACAATTTTTTCTGTACGTAACGTTGATTTCCCTTACTTTCTCCCATCTCTCTCGCCCAACTCTGAGCCGTCGACATTCATCCACTGGCAAGCGTGCACGTCAGGTAACCCATCATCTTCGAGTCTTGCTTGTTGAGAAACTTAATGTCTGTCTCTGGCCAGCAGCTGCGACCTGGGATGGAATCATCGGGATCGCTGCAAATGACCGGTTCTTGGAGGGAGATTCCCGCCGAGCATCTGCTTCGTGTCATTTTGGACTGCATGCCTATCTCCCTTGGGTGTACGACAGACTATCACTACCTTTTGGAGTCTAGATTCGACCAATCCGCATCCTATCCTTGGACTTACGCCCAAGTTTGTCGGTACTGGAGAGATGTAATCTGTGGATCCCCCTCTCATCTGGCAGCGGTCAATCGTTATCGTAGGCGACACAATGGAGTTTGCAGGGGAGCGTTTTGCGAGAACCACTTATCGACAGTCGGCGGACCTATATCGAACTCATCAACATTTGGAGTTCTCCCATCCGTTGCCTGTCTATCTCTCCGTTGCCATCCCCGCGTCGACATCGTTCCCAATACTACACCTTGTGCAGTCCCACAGCAATCGAATCACCTCTCTTCACCTAGGGCTCTTTCCTTGTATTACACCTCTTAGCATCATGAACATCCATACATCCTTCCCAAACCTATCGGAGCTCAGGATATGGTGTCAAGGCGATCCCGGCCTCCTGCAGTCATCCGAGGGTCCGGAAACTCAGCACTCCCACCACCCACAGCTGTTTGCCGGAGCAGCATCTCTCCAGGAAGTCAGCATTGGTTCCATTTTCCCGGAGCTCGTCGAACTTCCTTGGTCCCAAATCCAGACTCTGCGCTTCGAATCCTTGCTGACATACAGAGATCCCCTTCGTTTTCACGCCATACTCTCCCACTGCCACCACCTAGCGCACCTGGAACTGCATTTGCATTCTAGCTATATAACCGACTTGAATCCTATGGAACTCGTTCGGTTACCGCTCCTTCGAGTGTTCACGTTCAGCGCTGACTCACATTTCCAAATCAACTCCGCCGTTTTACACTGTCTCCGACTGTCTAGTCTCAAGATATCCAATCTGATGGGAAAGGTGGACATGGTGTTTCCAAAGTTCTGCATAATTTACTCGAAGTGCACTCTGCACACCGTCATTCTGAACGGATTCAGCGTCGACGATCCAGCGGAGCTCTTCCAGCTCGCCCGATTTCTCCATCACCTCCCTTCCGCAGTTCGTCTGTCCATTTCATTCCTGTGATGTGATTGGCACACTCCCGCTATCAGAGGAACCAACTCTCTCGCCGTGGACCGTCTGCTTGCCGAGCTCAGCCCAGGGGCCTCGAACCCAGATTACGGCTGTCCCTCGCTGAAGAGTCTTGTGCTCATCAACGCCCCCGCCTTCAGCTCACACGTACTGGCTAACTTCCTGGAGACTAGAGCGGCGTCTCGCGCTACGATTCCTTTGGACCATGCAACGCTCGGATGCTTTTCCATCAGCGCGGAGGACGTCGCCAGCACCGATCTATTGGCTTCATCGGAGTGGCGGGATAGCATATGGGAATTGACGGATGTCACCATGATACTACGGGTCTGTGATCCCAAAATCGACGACGACACTGAGCCGGAATGGAGTTTGTGGAACTAGCATATGTATCCCGTCTCCTGAGAGGAGTGCCTCTGATTGACGATGTCAGGCTGTGATGTGTACATATTCCACATAGCTACTACCTGTCCGACTCCAGTGAATCATCTCAGGCTTCGCGCACAGTGAAGACGTTCGAACTTGTTCTCTTTGCTGCGACTCGTCACGATGGTCTTTGCAATTAAAAATGACCATACCTGGTTATTATCCACTCTATAGCGCAGGCAAGTGACTGTATCTCCGCTTCGCAATGCATGATACCCTCAGTCTTCCTTGGTGGTTCTAGCGTCTAAGATCCCGAAGACATGTCGCTCAGCAAGAAGAGCGCACCGCTGGCGGTTGCAAAATATGTATCGGCCCGACAACCGACCGCCATCTTTTCCTCACAACGTTACAGTATCTCACCGCATTCTCCACCAAGCCCTGTCAGCGTCAGGTTGTTCACATCTGCGATGTTACTAAACATTATCTCGGGGCCGCTGAACTGACTGTTGCTTGTTTGGCTCACTATAATGTACCTCGCCACACGCAATTATTCTTTGCGCCTATCGACTTCGGAGAATTAATGGGCCACGAATCGCCGACCGAGTCCGTATTCCGAGACGCACTGCGCGAGACTCTCCTCGCGGGGCCCTGCATCTTCATGACACGCCTGTGGACTGAACACGTCAAGGCAAGAGTTCCACGCTCTATTCGGACTTTAAAACGGCACGCTGGCTCAGCTCGCCTTTCACAGCCTTTACTTTGATTTGCTCGTTGTCAGTGATCTTTGATGGAGCTTGCATCACTCCCTCTCCATATCCTCCCGACGATCCTCCTTCTATCACTAGAACTTGTATAGCATGTGGAAAGCTGTTCAGCTCTGACGCGTGGTGTGCATCAACAGCATTGTGCCTACAGCGCTCGGCGAGTTTGGCTCTAGGTTCGTTTCGCTCGCTCGCTGTTCTTTCACGTCTTACCGAGCTCATTCCTTCTTGTGCGTAGACATGATATTGAAGATACGTTGTTTTTGGACGACTATATCATGCCTGACCCAGATCTACACTGCATGTTTGACTTTGAGGACGAGCTCGAGGGCGAGCAAGGGTATTATGACTCGGAAGACGGTATCGACATGTTCGAGATGCTTGCGACGATGTTGATGCAGACTGCGCAGTCTATTCAGTTTGGTTTATCTTGATCTTGAGCGACGCTCTCGTAGTAGTCGAGCTGCCTGTACACTATACTCTCTCTCTCTGTGACTCCCTCGAGCCATTCCTCGTTTTTCCTCTCTTCTACCTTGCCTCGTACAGATCCGACTTGACATTTCTTAGACTATAGTCGCCTATTTGCCAATACTCGTACATTACCCCATGCGTCTGTAATATATGCCGTACTCCACACAAGGCGGTCATGACCGTGAGGCGGTGTTGCATCTGGAGACCTAGCTTTGCGTCAGCGAAAAAGCATCTTAACCTCACGAGATACCATCTGGTAAAGGCAGTGGGTGCATAAACATTGGATACAGCGAAAAAGATGCGACAAGACACGAATCAACGACAGGCACAGCATACGAACCAAACAAGATGAACTAATCCTCTGAGGCGAGGCCAAGTGAATAATAAAAGCAGAAACGAAGCTAGACTCAAGCGCGTAATCAAACATAAGAGTTGAACGAGACGCATAGGAGAACATAGCAGACGTGGCATGGAGAGGAACGGAGTGGGCTTGAGAAAGACGCAACCAAGATGTGGGTCGTAACGAAGCACGGAAGAGGCATTCGAGATCGAAAAGCAAGCTCAGAACCCTCCACCTCTCGCCAGAACCCTATACAGCCCATTCGCCGCCTCGAACCTTGAATGGCGCAGACTGAAGTGCTTCATCTCTGCGCTCTGGGCGTCAGCGCTGGGGTCGACGATAGAGAGCTTGATGAGGGAGTGGTAGAATCGGCAGAACTAGAGAGATGGAAGGTCAGCATCGAGTTGATGGGAAGAAACCTCGAGGAATAAAGGGAGGGAAAGAGAGGATCACGAAGAAATGGTAGAAGATACAGGAAGGGAAGGAGACAGGGAAGGAAAGGAAGACTAAGAGGCAGAACACAAAGAATAGGAGAGGTAGCAAGAGAAGAACATGAAGGAGATGAGGTCGAAGAAGAGAAGAGGACGAGTAAGAAGCAGAGGACAAGGACAACGCGGAGGACCAAGAAAGAGCGGAAAACAGGAAGACACAGAGGACGAGCAAGAACCAGGGGACGAAGTCGGAGGAAAGGGCAAAGAAACAAGGGTGAACAAGGAGCGAGTAGAGTACAAGGGCAGAGAAGAAGGAAGATGGGGTCGAAGAAAACAAGAAAGAGAATAGGATATGCAAAACAAGGATAACCAACAAAGTAGAAGCAACTAGAGCAAAAGGCAAGAGGGGAACGTTTGACAAGTAAAAGAAGACACAGAAAAGCACGACCACAGCCCAACGAAACCCGTACTCACATTCTGCACCCCCTTCGAGAACCGATCATCGCTCACCCTCCCTTCCTTCTCATCCCTCTCCGCCCTCTCCAACCACTCCACACTCGAGCTTACGAACTTGCCCAACACCTCGCACCTGGCGAGCTCAGACACCGTCATCGGCTTCGCAGCAACAGCGCCATTACGATGTCCGTTGGCCTTGCCGTTGACACCACCAGAAAGTCCCGGCGCATCCTTGACAAGCCCTGGAATCTCGGTATTGTCCCTCAGCAACCGTCCGAGCAGATCAAACGTCGGCAAGGACGGCGGAAGACTCGTTAGCACATGAAGGTGCATCGACGTCGTGAATGGGATCCTGCTCGTCGTGGTCGAGGGAAACTCTGGATCATCTGCAGCCTCGAACTCGCTGGCCGAAGGCGTGGGCGGCGGAGCGAGGAGGAGGGCGATGAAGAGGGGGTGGGCGAGGGTGGTGTTGTATGCTATGATTGGGGCGAGGTCGAGGGAGGTGAGCATGCGTGATGCGGCGAGGTCGGGGAGGAGCGGGGAGATGATCTGTAGCTGGGTCGTTAGTTTGAGGATGAGAGTATGCAAGTGGAGGAAACGTACTCGTTGTTCAGCAAGAGTCAAGACGCGTTCTCTAGCTTCCAGAAGTAGCTGTACACCTTTCGGGACCGCCTCGCCCTCGACGTCCAGGGAAAGTGATGGCGTAAGGGTACGGGGTTTGGCCTTGGGAGATGGTTGTGAAGCCTCTGGTGTGACGTCCTCCCTGCAAAGTATGGGTCAGATTACCGCGCATACATGTGCATACATGTAGTCAAGAGTGAACATACGGATCACCAAGATACTTTCTCTCATCCAGAACCAGTATGTTCGCCCTTAGCTTATCCGGAAGAGGAGAACGAGCGAGTGTGCTTGGAGAGTATGGGCTAATCTGCGTGTCCAAAACGACGCTTGAGTACGATGCAACTCAGATGTCCATGGTTACTTACATCGTCACCATCACCGCATAAAATCTTCCATAACACCCAAACGAGTTGCTCTTGAGGCGATACCACTCCTCCACCACCTCCACTACTTCCGCTAGCGAGGACTTGTTGGCGTTCCTTGGCATACGTGACGAATAAAGCAGACTTGAAAGGGTTGATCATCATCGGATGAGGGGCATATAACGAGTACAGCAGATAAGAAACCAGGATGCGTTGACAGACCTAAGTACGACGTTCTTTGAGCAAAACAATGACGATGATCCGAAATCAAGCAAAGCAACGCACATCGGAAGACGAATTAGAATCCAGCAGGGGCAGTAGCGCATCGAGCGCGAGGGAGAATCGGGCATTAGGCTGGACGAGCTGCGTGAATGCGTTTGCAGCCGTCGAGCAGGGCAAAGAGTATGCGCGTCCAAGAAGTTGGCTGACGGAGGCCCTGACTGCGTCAGAAGGGTTGATGTTTACCGGTGGTGCCGGTGTGTACGCTACTGGACTGGCGAGGGCGAGGAGGGATGGGGCCGCCGGCGTCGGCTGGGCAAAGCTGACTTGCGGCGGCAAAGTTTGCATTGTACACTAGCTGGAAGACACCGTGGGCGGCGATGAAGAGGGTGTCCTCGTCGCGGAAGACGACGTGGACGATGGGGAAAGCAGCAACAAATTAAGAGAAGGAATGACTAAGATCTGATGACCAAGCAAAGCGCACGTTTTCGGCTGTCGGCAACTTGAAGGTTGAACGTGCCGTATACCGGATCCCTTGCCACTTTTGTGCCAGTGGTAACGGTCTAGCTCTGCGGTCGCAAGAGGTTGCTGTGCGAAATCCGACTAGTGTGACGAACCATTACACAACGCAACATAAATATCACCAGGAGTGTTCTATGTATCTATAACGTTTGGACACCTTGGAACGGAGGTCGTACAACTATTGCGCAAGAAAAGTAAAGCCCGCATGCACTATAGCTACCAATCTACAAGCACAGTCAACCTCGCAGCCCAATGGAACATCACCCGCGGCGATCTGGGTGCTGCCTACGACAAGCTGGCGGGGGAAGAAGTTCTTGGCGTTCCGAGTGGCGAGGCTGACGGCGGCTGGGCGGGGTATGCGAAAGGCTAGACATAGTGGAAGACCATGATCAGAATCGAGGAAACTTGATCAAGCTATAATAATATGTAAGCGGTACGAACCTTGCGAGGAAGCGACGAGAACGAGAGAAAGCAAAGCGGCCTTGGTGATAAAGAACATGGTTAGCGGATGTAAATTGCTTGAAAGAGTGTATAGGCTGGGTGGATAAAGTCGGCGATCCGGCGCAAGTGAAGGAAGATAAGTGAAGACGAGTATAAAAAGAGAAAACCTGAGAGTATCAACCTCTTGAAGAACGAAGTTGGGAGAGGTGGAGAGAAGGAAGGCGTGGGATGGAGAGCATACCTACAAACCTCAGCTGCATTTATAGCACATGGATGCATAGCTAACGCCCTTGAGCAGGGTGTTCCACATTCTGAGCGCGCGGAGGTACCCATAGAGGCGAACGCGATGCTCAAGATGAACATACAGCCCGGCGAAACACCTTTATCTCAGTCCGTTGAATTCGAGTCGCAGAACAATCTCTGCTGTCATCCACCGATACTTTAGAAAGACACGTCCCGAGTCTCGTCGAATTCGCATTCCTAGGCAACCATGTCAACCAGACTTCCATTTCTGGTCAAACTTGACCATCATCTCCCGCCCACAGAGCCCGAGGCTATGAGCAGCTTCAGAAGGTTCCGAGCGAATCCACCCATCTTCGTATGAGGAGTTCCGTGATGTGATGAAGGGTACCTACCTACGAATAGGACTCCGTCCATTTCATGACAGTCCGCTGGTCCGTGATGCTGACATGGTTATGGCGCTGCACTGAGAAACAACGACGTCGTCGTGGTCGCCTCCACCATCAGCACGCACAAAGAGAGGGCGATATCCTGAGGAGCTCAGGGTTTGCGTTGGCCATTTACCCGTGTTGAAATGCCCACAGATCTAAGCTGCAAATTCGAATTTTTCACGACCTTCCATGTCATGTTAGTATTCCAATCAGCCAAGGGGTTGTGTGAGAAGCTACTAGAGCGCGACCGCGTTCGGAAAGATGGCGAGCGGCTCGGAGGATGATGAGTGCCAAGTCATATCCGGAGACCAAATACGCGTAAGTACGCCATGAAGCATCGGAAGGCAGATTCCATGTCAAGAGAATACCGATCCATGGATACGTGCCACTGCAGCGGAACATCCTGAACTTTCGCCTAGCTCGAGGTGATCTTCAGCCGCGTATTAGTCTCATGCATATTCTCCAAAGCAATCATGGAGAGATCAGGGATAGCACCTGGTCTCATTAACTTGAGGTAGCAGCACCACCGACATGATTCAGATTGACTACAATGAGACGCACGGATACGCGACGTCGACGAGGCGGGAGGAGTTGAAAATGAGATCAATCAAGGAACAAGCACAAGCAGAAGTCGACAGTATCACAATGATACTGACTGAGTCAATCTGGATTAATGACTTCGGATCAGTAGGCGCATGTCACGGTTCACCCTCTGCAATCGAACCACCACCACCTCTGGAAATCAGCCCTTGTCCACACTCCGCCCGCCTCTCGAGGCGTCCAAGCCTCATCATGACCTCGGAAGCTGGACCAAGAACGTGCTCAATGCGACAGAGCACCCAGAACAAGCGATGCGTGTACTCATCTGGGTATGTTTCAAGTCACCACTTTGCCCGTTACTCGGTCTCAATGTACCATGCCCAGGTCCGAGTCAGACGGCGAGGATGCCCAGACCTTCAGGTTGGTACTTGGGTGATGCTGTAGAATGACGAATTTGTCTTCTGATCTTTCCTCGTCCTACCAGTCGTTCAGCGCAAACCAGCAAGAAACGCAAAACCACCCACGACTCGGATGCTGAAGCCACTGCGCCTCCACCAAAGAAGAAAGACAAGAGTCGTTCGCGTAACCTCGGGAAACTCAAGACGCTACTCGACATGCCACTGGACATAGTCGGAGAGGTATGCCATCTACTCTCCGTGCTCTCCTACACATACTCACGACAAGTACCACGTACCAGATCACCAGCTATCTCTTGCCTCTCGACATGTTACACCTCTCTCGCGTCTCTGAACACTTTCGAGAGCTCTTCAGTCCGTATAAGAACAAGCAGGCGTGGGTTTCAGCACGCCAGAACATCCCCGCGTGAGTGGAACTTAATTTACTGTCTCCGATACGCCAAGCTAAACTCGAGCTCCATCGCAGGCTACCAGATTGTCCAGCGGATCTGAACGAAGGCCAGTATGCTTCTTTGATGTTCGAGCATCACTGTCAGGTGCGCACTCTTGTGTTGCATCTCTGAGCGTCTCTTGACATCTAGCACACACAGGAATGCGACGCGTCGCGCGCCAATATGGAAGACTACGCCCTATATATCCGACTCTGCAAACGTTGTCACAACGAAAGGTAGCTGTCAGCTCTCCACCACATTCCCCCCTTTCTAACAATGGTCGCAGAGTCAAGAAAGGAACCGTCGTTCTCCGGAATATCGGCGAGAAGAAGGCACCCTCGGAGATCTGGCTTCTTTTCCCACACAGCTGTCCGTACAGGAAGTACAGGGGTCTACGCAGCGAGGCGCTCCAGAATGATAAGTACTTGGTGGATGACTTCGAGAGCCTTGCGACCAAGTACCTGAGGCTGCTCAGAGCGCCTACCACAAAGTCAGATGCGGATCTGGCTAAGCGTCGAGACCTCGTGAACGCTCGTCACGCAGTACGTATATGCCGTTCTTTCG
>ML178899.1:15258-33600 GCA_004369125.1 Pterulicium gracile
ATGCTGACATGGTTATGGCGCTGCACTGAGAAACAACGACGTCGTCGTGGTCGCCTCCACCATCAGCACGCACAAAGAGAGGGCGATATCCTGAGGAGCTCAGGGTTTGCGTTGGCCATTTACCCGTGTTGAAATGCCCACAGATCTAAGCTGCAAATTCGAATTTTTCACGACCTTCCATGTCATGTTAGTATTCCAATCAGCCAAGGGGTTGTGTGAGAAGCTACTAGAGCGCGACCGCGTTCGGAAAGATGGCGAGCGGCTCGGAGGATGATGAGTGCCAAGTCATATCCGGAGACCAAATACGCGTAAGTACGCCATGAAGCATCGGAAGGCAGATTCCATGTCAAGAGAATACCGATCCATGGATACGTGCCACTGCAGCGGAACATCCTGAACTTTCGCCTAGCTCGAGGTGATCTTCAGCCGCGTATTAGTCTCATGCATATTCTCCAAAGCAATCATGGAGAGATCAGGGATAGCACCTGGTCTCATTAACTTGAGGTAGCAGCACCACCGACATGATTCAGATTGACTACAATGAGACGCACGGATACGCGACGTCGACGAGGCGGGAGGAGTTGAAAATGAGATCAATCAAGGAACAAGCACAAGCAGAAGTCGACAGTATCACAATGATACTGACTGAGTCAATCTGGATTAATGACTTCGGATCAGTAGGCGCATGTCACGGTTCACCCTCTGCAATCGAACCACCACCACCTCTGGAAATCAGCCCTTGTCCACACTCCGCCCGCCTCTCGAGGCGTCCAAGCCTCATCATGACCTCGGAAGCTGGACCAAGAACGTGCTCAATGCGACAGAGCACCCAGAACAAGCGATGCGTGTACTCATCTGGGTATGTTTCAAGTCACCACTTTGCCCGTTACTCGGTCTCAATGTACCATGCCCAGGTCCGAGTCAGACGGCGAGGATGTCCAGACCTTCAGGTTGGTACTCGGATGGTGCTATAGAATCGTGAAATCGTCTCCTGATTGTCCTTCTTCCTACCAGCCGTCCAGCGCCAGCCAGCAAGAAACGCAAAACCACCCACGACTCGGATGCTGAAGCCACTGCGCCTCCACCAAAGAAGAAAGACAAGAGTCGTTCGCGTAACCTCGGGAAACTCAAGACGCTACTCGACATGCCACTGGACATAGTCGGAGAGGTATGCCATCTACTCTCCGTGCTCTCCTACACATACTCACGACAAGTACCACGTACCAGATCACCAGCTATCTCTTGCCTCTCGACATGTTACACCTCTCTCGCGTCTCTGAACACTTTCGAGAGCTCTTCAGTCCGTATAAGAACAAGCAGGCGTGGGTTTCAGCACGCCAGAACATCCCCGCGTGAGTGGAACTTAATTTACTGTCTCCGATACGCCAAGCTAAACTCGAGCTCCATCGCAGGCTACCAGATTGTCCAGCGGATCTGAACGAAGGCCAGTATGCTTCTTTGATGTTCGAGCATCACTGTCAGGTGCGCACTCTTGTGTTGCATCTCTGAGCGTCTCTTGACATCTAGCACACACAGGAATGCGACGCGTCGCGCGCCAATATGGAAGACTACGCCCTATATATCCGACTCTGCAAACGTTGTCACAACGAAAGGTAGCTGTCAGCTCTCCACCACATTCCCCCCTTTCTAACAATGGTCGCAGAGTCAAGAAAGGAACCGTCGTTCTCCGGAATATCGGCGAGAAGAAGGCACCCTCGGAGATCTGGCTTCTTTTCCCACACAGCTGTCCGTACAGGAAGTACAGGGGTCTACGCAGCGAGGCGCTCCAGAATGATAAGTACTTGGTGGACGATTTCGAGAGCCTTGCGAACAAGTACCTGAAGCTGCTCAGAGCGCCTACCACGAAGTCAGATGCGGATCTGGCTAAGCGTCGAGACTTCGTTAACGCTCATCACGCAGTACGTATATGCCGTTCTTTCGGTATCATACGCTGTACTGACTGCTTTCCCAGTTTGCTAAGGACGCGGCTGAGTGGAGACGAGTGGTCGTGGTGGACAACGAGAATGTCGAGAGAAAGCGGGCGGATGAGTGAGTAGCTCGTTTTCGTGATACAGTCCTAACCCATTCTACTCACTCAGTATCAAGGATCGCTTGCGCAAGGACCACGGATGGACGAATGAGATGTTCAGTCTTATGCGATACGAGGACAAATATCACAGACTTCTTAATCAGCCTCGGCCTCTCACTGAGCGTAGTATGTACACGCATCTCCCATCGTCATGTGGCATTGGGCTCAACTTCACTCAAATATAGTCTTTAAGACCGTCAAGAAGGAACTGGACGGACTAATCAAGCGACGAATCGACACAAGACGCGACGAATTTGAAGCACTTATTCACGACATCATTGGGCCTTTACTCTCGCCCGCTGACTTCCCGCGACGTCCCTCGACTCACATGGTTGCGCAACTTCCGGCGGCGGTTGCTCTGTTCGAGCAGAATGACGCAGTCGACCCAATCACGGCGGAACGCATACAGGGTATAATCCAAGAACTTCTGCCCCAAATCCTTCCCCTATCACTCGACGCCAGGCGGAGTTTGCTTGGAGAACTAGATGGGTTTGAAGTTATCAATCGATGGGCTTTTATACCGGCCATCAGCGACGACGATGTGAAGCGTCGCCAGGCGAACGGTGATCTTCGTCGAGCACGATTTGTCTTCGCATGCTCCCAGACACACTGGCACACCTATTCCTACAACATCGCAACCCGAGAACCCTCATGCCAGGCGCGTATCAATTTGGACGAATATGCCTCCCACTCGCGATTGTCGAAACATACGCTCTCACTTCGTAGCGACTCATCTCAGGTTGCGGTGTCGTTGTTGGAGAGGCTTGGGCTTCCGAGGGACGCCTTGGTCGAGGATACCAAGCAGTTCGACGGGCGGCTGAGATGCACTTGCGATCATCCGGAGTTGGAGTCCAGGGGATTGGGTTCTACGGGATGGTGCGCCGTGCTGTCTGCCACGCCAAAGCTTTTTTCGTTCTAACCTAACGTCATATCAGATCCGGCATCTCGAGCACGACACTAAGGGCCGTCGCGTTCGCATGTTCATGGGTTACAGCGGCACTGCTTCCCAATACAAGCTGTTTTCCGACATCCACCTAGCAGCTACCTTTGACAAGACGATCGAAGTGCTGCCTGAGCCTCTGGTTGACCCGAATCCTCAAGCACCTGACGCGCCAGAAGAAGGTTCGGGCTCGGGTTCGTCTCAGATACCGCTGGGTAAGCCATGTAGCGAGCTCACGAATGGGAGGGTGGATGTGAAGCTTCGGTCTCCGGAGTACGTCGAATATCATATGCGAACACGGTAAGCTCTCTTCTCACGTTATGGTCACTGTCTTTGGGCTAATATTTTGCGCCTCCAGGCATCATATCGAGGGGGAGAACTTCGATGAACATCTACTATAGTTTTATGTTTCTTGTCTCCACAAACTTGATTTTTCCGCCGCTGTTGGAAGATGAATCACTGTAGTATAACTATGATGATGTTACCTATATGTCATCCACGTCTGAGAACCTTTCCATCTGCCATAACGGTACTATGGTCGAGTATGTATTGGTGTACAATCCATATGCATTGTGGAGCCGCCGGTCGGGTGCTTGGCAATGGTCAACACGCTCACGTGCTATAACCCCACAATTTCTCCTACCACCACCACCGTTTGAATCTTCTCCTGTACTCACTCTTCGAGCCATGTCGGCGGCATCATCCCCCCTATCTAAACCCACGTCGTCTGCGTACTTAGATTCCTCGCAATGTGATGGAGAAAACCTCATATTTGGTCACCTACAGCGAAGAGGACGACTGCGTAAAGACCATCGAGTTCAAAGTTGAGCGAATCACACCCAAGGTCGCTAAGTCTGCAAAGAAGGATGTTAAAGACGAGTAGGCTTCAATTTCAAGGACCTTTCAACTTCGGTTGAAACTCATCTCGTCCCCAGGGTCGAACGTACGGAAAAGCGTTACGCCGAGATGAGTATGTTCTCGTTGATGTTTTGTCGGCTTCTCATATTGAGTTTCGTCCGTTTGTTTCCAGAACCTACGTTGGAATTCAAGCGTAGAAAGCAGAAGGAGCAAAGTAGAGCAGCTGTAAATCGAGACCCGATGCAGCAGAAAAGGCCTATGAGGGTCAAGGGCGACGACATCGGCGCGTTGAGCTCGTTATTCGACCTTCCATTCGACGTGATTGTTGAAGTGGGTGTTTCCCAAACACTCTTCGCGTAGAACGAGATCGCTCACCTTGCGAAAGGATCACCGGCAGACTCCACCCTTTGGACGTCCTCTCGCTATCAACTGTGTCAAAGGAGTTGACGTCAGTTCTGCCGCTTTACCTCCGTCTCTGACGATGCTCATGTGGCTGGACCTCTTCTACGTGCCTTATGTCGACCAAATCGTACAGAAATACTGCGTTCTCCAGAATCTTCCCGCTATGTTGAAGAAGTTTATCGATCAGCAGCAGGATTATGCGCAGACGATGATCAAGGTGTGTTTGTCGATTTCACCCAGAACCGGTCGTATGTCGTTTCTCACGCGTTTACAGACAGGTACGGAGATCGCGCTTTGGCAGCAAGATTCGAAGGACGAGAGTCACAATCACAAGTGCGACATTGCGGATGAACGCAAGAAGGAGTGCGTACAGTCCATCGATATCCCACTTCCTATTTGTCGCTCATGAGTCTAACTGGTTGATCTACCAGGATGAAGAGAAGACTCAAGGAGCTGGGCCACACCGGCGAGGAGTTCTTCAGGATTCTCAGGCAACCTCGCCCAGTCACCGATCAGAGTGCGTCCCATCTTTACGCTTTGTCTCCATTCGTCGTTCCTACGCGTACTTTGCTCAGTCTGGAATCAAGCCAGACACCGCCTTACATCCCTACTCGAGGCGAGACGCGAAGAGCTCTATCTCGCCATCCTTCGACCAAGACTCGTTGCTCGACTCAGCGAGATTTGGCCACTGTGGGAGTCCATTATGCCGGACTACATCCACCCCCCCCCCCCCCCCCCCCCCCCCCCCCCCCCCCGACTCTCCCGACCTCGCGTTCTTGCCTTTCAAAGGCGAGGTCGAAGACATGGTGTGCGTCTCCGACATGCTCATGGACGACAACGGTCAAACGCCTGTCATCCGCGAACGCCTCCTCGCCATCGTTGACGAACTGGTTGCCGAGTACCGCCGAAACATGGCGGGTATGAAGTCGACGTTCATTCATCGCCTTGATAACGACGAGAAAGTAGAGGAGGAGAATGATCTCTACCACATAATGCCCTTGACCATTGTCTTCGACTCCATCGAGCGTCTCATCGAGCGTCTCATCAGGAAACCCATGGAAGCGTCGGAGATCGTCGCCAAGGAACATCGACTCAATCGAGCTTCCTCCTCTTTTGGTACAACGACAGAAACGTTTCTTGGAGTCTGTATTTTATGCCGAGAGGATGTCCGGATAGGGAGACGCCGAGGACGGCCGAACAGTTAGTTAGGCATCATCGCGAGAAACATGGAGACGATCTCTGAACGGCATCCTCTGTTCATCATTCTCAAGATTTGGCAACGGCGACGGAGAAGCTCTTGCCTTTACTTGGGCTAGAGAAGGATGCGACATTCGAGGAGGCGTCGAGTAAGCTGGATGGAAGGCTAACGTGCGAGTGTGGGAGTCTGGCGGTGACAGGGAGGAAGCTGTAGTTCGTGGAGCTGGTGAGGGACGTTTACTGCAATTGTCTTTGAGTTTGACGACGCTAAAACCTACCTCCCGTTCTAGATGCAGCATCTGTGTGGCGAGCTAACATGGACCAACAACGTCGGCATGCACTTGTCCGTCGCTCTTCGACTTTCCTCGCCGGGCTTTTTTCATCCTGACACTCGTCCCTCAGCGGTAATATTTCATGGGACAACGCCGTATCGTTGGCGCCTGAGAGCTGTCCATACGAGTTCAAGGACGATCATACCCTGGAGGATATCTGCAAACTCGTCAAGCTTCTCCCAGAACAGCCTCAGCCTCAGGAAGACTGCGAACTCCCCATAAAGACCGACTCCACTGCGCCTCTAATCCATTCGGTGACCCAGTATGTGTACTGTGTTCCTTGTCACCGTGTGACGAGTTACCGGGCGAGGTCGAAGATCCTGAAGAGCGATGAGGCGATCGAATATCATATGCGAGCGAAGTAAGTTGATTTGGGATGATATCGATTCTAGCCTGAGTTTCTGCTCGTAGGCATGGACTAGAGCATAAGCCTGAGCTGGTTTCGGCCTCGACGTTTGGGCTAGACGCTCTCATGTTGAGTGCGCCCGGGGGATACATGGACTTTTCTGACTAGATGGGTTCGCGCTGCAGCGGAAGTACTACTTACTTATTTGTATCATCTATTCAGCTTCTATGCCTTCTGTGACCGTTGGCGCACTCTTGCTGTTCTGTACTCTAGCTCGACGTACTTGTCTAATACCCGTATGATATACTGTCTAACATATCCTCTAGTTCATCCACAATTTTCTCCTGCACCGTGTGTCTCGAGCGCTGAGGTGGAACTTGCGGTCCGGATGACGTCAGCAGTACCCGTGGACCTTCTTTGCTCTCCACCACTCACCACCACCTTCAGCAGAGTCGATCACCCGGCTCAGAGCTAGCGTACTGACTGAACATCCCACTCGCCTCTATTGACTGCCGTTTGAAGCCCTCGTAGTTAGCACATCGCGATTTACAAGGACGACAATGAACTAGTATGTCCATATATGTCACGACGAGGTCCTCACCCACCAAATCTCCACGCTGCTTCATGCCGATCTGCTTCGTTCCACCAAATGCTTCCCTACAGATTTGCATATGGGTGGTAGCTCAACCCAAGCCCAAGTCGGCGTCAAGACAGCTTCTCACCGGCTCAGAAAGCCCGACTTCCGTCATTTGCTGGCCAGCTGACCGATCTCTGGCCTCATCCGCTGCCATCGCTGACGATGAGTAAACTGGTTCTCACGCGCTATTTCGTCAGATATATCTAGGACCTGCGAGACTGTGATGTTGTTGCTTTCTCTCCCTATCAAACCGTTCACATTCCGTCCACTAATCTAGTTATGTCCGCTCCAACCACCGTCTGCACCACCATCCAGTTCAGCGTCCCACCAACTAACAGCGCTCCTCCTTTCTTCAATCTCAACGCCGATGCAGATGGCACTCGCAAGCAGAACTACTTCCTCGAGACGAAGGAAGTTCACGTCGAGAATATCCGTGGCAGAGAATCCGAGCTCACGTTGGATAGTGAGGGGTTCCGGTTCTTCCAGACGACATCAGTGATGACGGAAGGGTTCGAGGACGACGAGAAGGTGAAGAGTACTTATTATGACGACTGTGAAAGGACGTTAAAGGAGATTACTGGCGCATCGAGGATAGTGCTGTTCGACCACAGTCCGTCTTTGTTCTCCTTGCTCCAGCCATTGAGCTAACACGAAGCTACCTCATGTGTTCAGCTATCCACAAAACCCGCCAAAACGTCGCCGACGAGGACTCCTCTAAGCGTCAGCCAGTGACCATTGCCCACGTCGACCAAACACCTCGCAGCCCTCGCTCGAGTTCATCGACACGTCTCCGACCCCAACCTTGCAGCGTCGCTTCTTGAGAAACGCTATCAGATTATCAACCTTTGGCGACCCATCACCAACCCCGCCCTCGACTGGCCTCTCGCGTTATGCGACTTCAGATCCGTGAACGTGGAGAGGGACATGATCGCGGTAGCACTGGTGTACGATGATAGAGAGCCGGGCGAGACGTATAATGTGCGATATAGTGAGAAGCATAGATGGGTGTACGTGAGGGGGATGGAGATCGATAAGGGGGTGTTGATCAAGTGGTACGTTGTCTTCTTTAGGCTGATAGACACCATGCTAACGAGTGCATGGACCTCAGTTTTGACAGTATTAAGGATGGAAGCGTCGCGACGATGACACCACATACGGGTTTTTGCGATCCTACGACGCCGACGGACGCGCCGTATAGGCATTCTATCGAAGTTAGGGCGTTGGTGTTTTACGATTAGGAGAGCTTTTCATCGAAACGGACGCCCTGTTTGACAAGCCTAGTCCATCGCGTGGAAAATCTATCATGCAATTTAGGTACATCCAAATGCATCTCTTTCCAGTGCACCCAACGCGTCACATCAAGCCAACGAGCTCGGTGTCGATGCTCGCTCCATCAGGATTACATTTACAGTTATCGTTAGACATACAGCTACTTCGATCTACGTTCGTCGCGGCTTCCCCCAAATATGCTACACCATCACCAAATATTACACGTAGCGCAAAGGGCCTGCGAACCAGGACCAAGCTTCCACGCTCGCGTCTGGAAAGTGCCGCAGTTGTAGCATTGCAGTCGTGTGCTTTTGGCAGCATGCGCGGAGTTGAGTAAGCGGAGCTCTTCTTGGGTGCCGTGATGCGTGCCGTGCGGTGTGCTGTGAGCTTCTTGGGTGTCGCGGGTTGCTTGGGTACAGGGGCCGGTCGGGTACCGTTAGCTGGTTGGGTGCTGGTGCTGTGAGCCGATCGTGAGCCTTGCGCAGAACAGCTCGCCTAAGCTGAATGGATATGTATAGGTGGACGAGAGGCTGCGGCCTGAGGCGCGTGAGAATGTGGCCGGGATGCAGCATGATGAGCCGGTGCTGCATGAGCTGTCGCGGAGGCCTGCTGCAGCTGGGGTTGAAGGCCATGTCGGGATCCGGATGCAGCGTATTGTGTCGTCGGGTATTGAGCTGGCGCTGTGTGCTGACTTGGGGGCCTTGCTGGGGCCGGACGCAGGGCTGGCGGAGCATCGTGTGCTGAACATCGATTCTGTGAGCGAACTTCACCAGTGAGATTGTGGTAGACATATGACTGACAATGTTGCGAAGGCCCGGGAAGGTAATCGTGTCCACAAGTAAACCGACCGGTACCATCGATAATCCGCTGATGACCACAGAACTGGTGGCAGAGTCCGAGTTAGTTACAATGAGCCATCCTGGCGACTCGAGAAGGGGGTGCTAGCAGAAATAGTTTCGATGGACCTTTGGTATTACTCAACCTATATACTGCAACTTGAAGCAGACGTGCGCATTTTGGTGGCCACGAGGCCATCCAATGTAGCAGTCTATTGTGTGGTTGGACAATGCCCACGACCGCATCCGGGTCTTGCTTAATTAACCTACGATCGAAGGGAGCACTTCGGCGCCATGTCTACATGGCCACAATGCTGAGTACGACTGGCAGATCCTGCGCAAAGATAACTCTGGAGAAGGTTCTTGAAGGGGGATGAATCCATTGGGGTTGAGGAACGACTCAGGAGGCTGGTGAATCGAGGTAGAACATAAGGCCCCCAGTGTGACCAACTCCCATTTGTGTAGGACAGGCGTCCAATTGTAATTTTTTGTTATTCGAATCAACCAGTACGTTAGATGTTGCAGATTGCATCGTCAGCGAACGAGTTGAAAGGGACTTCGTGGAACGAAAGAGAGATTCAGAGGGGGTCGACCTCGCGCTGACAAATTTGCCGGGCGCTACAGTAGCAATGGCCGGACGAAACTCGGTGCGGAGTTCTCCCATTCCCACAACGCCATCATCTTGTGCTTCTCGCAGCTTCTCGTGTGGACATCGCTCCCCTGCCAATGCTGTCTCCGCTGGTCTGTCAGGAAATATGGCGCAAGTCGTGATTACCAACGTACTGGACGCTGCGTCAGCCTGCTGGGTAACCTTACTAGTGCCGCCTCTGCAGCTTGCTCTCTGTAAATCAAATGTTACACGATGAGTAAGTGTATAAGAAAGATGAAGGTTCGTGTTGGTTGAGGCTGACATTGAGGTGCTGCCTAGGGAGCGAGGCAATCTCATGAAATATCACCTCGACTTCATAAAGCGGATATTTTTCTGAGCAAAATCAACACCTCCACTCCCGTCCCGCATTTCTCGCAGACAGCTGTGAAGGAGCTCGAAACAGCTCGATTTTAGGTTGAGTACAGGACTCTGAAATGATGCAAAGATGAACGTCTCTGAAATGATGCAAAGATGAACGTAGTCGGATCAGGCTCGTACCTGAGCGTTCCACCAGAATGTTGCCGTATTAGTGTCATGGTACACCCGCTTGCTCATTGTTTTGTCCTTGTAGTGCTTCTCAGGCGCTGTTCAAAGGTATGGCGCAAACTCAGGCTTGCCGAATAGCTCGCCCAAGCATTCCACCGGGTCACGCAAATACACGTCCGATTTTGCCCCTTTCACGCTAACCTCCTCGCACAGGAATGTTGCCGGATCTGGGAGTGACTCATTGACAATCTTGTTCATTTCGCATGATGACGAGTAGGAGAGGTCGAGTTTTTCAACAACCTGTGACACAGCATGCGCAGATGAGTTAGCGTTGGAGACAAGGCACATTGTAATGACAACTTACACCAGGAATGGCCAACAGTTCCAAGAGAGCGTTAGACCCTGGGTTGCGTCTATTAGCCCAGTTTGCCAGATCCCAGTCAAGCTTTGAGAGGTATGGATGATAGATGTTTTCTTCGGGGTTGCCAAGGGTGGCTTGGTATGCACAAAAGGTGTTTGTAGGCACTGACTGATGGGGACCAGCCCACCACCAAGAGGGTCGGGGTGCTTCCCAACAAAGGGATGGGGAACTGATGAGAACCGGCGTTGGTACTAGAATCTGCGGCACTGTAAGGGGACAACTCTATTTCCTTCATTTCATCATATTCCTTTCACCTTGTCTGCATGTTTATTCTCTTTTCACCTTGTTTCTTATTTCTTGTTTGTGTTCACTCTGGGGATTGAACCCAGGACTTCTCATTTTCGCACTTTGGACTGCTTAGTAACCAGTTGGGAGTTTCCCTACTGCTTGCTATGCAGTGTTGCTTATTCATCAACCAGTCATGTGACTGGTTGCCAAATCTCCGCCATGCAGGTGGTGATCCTTTGAGCTTTTCTCTTTGGATCCCCTCCTGCAGGTGAGTAGTTACACATGTACCTATCTAGAGCATCCTATTCATTACTTTGGATCCCCTCCTGCAGGTGTAGAGTGATCTTCCTCACACCCTAGGTGTTGCCCTTACAGAAGTAGCCATGAGAGTCAACAAAGTCGTGGAGGGTGCCAATGGTAGATACCAAGGTACAACGGGGAAAGGAGACGAGGACAAGAGTGAGGAGTGCGAGTAGGGAAGAAGCCAAATTCTTCAAGATGATGCAAAGTTCGATGCGCTTCAACAAAGTGCTGAGAGATTATAGCCGGGACAAAGAAGCCAGAGTGATTAACAAATTAATTGTGCCAGAGATCCAGAGTGAGCTGCACTTCAGCGAAAAAGCTGAGATAATACAGCAGCGTTGAGAACGTCGGCGGGGGTGCCGATGGCAAAGGAGAGGCATGGCTTTTGAAGGTTAAGACAGCGGCGGCAACAACGGCAAAGGTCAACGCCTATGGCCTGCAGATAGGCGTTGTAGCCCATCAGCTCGCGGGTCCAAGTCACAGTGTACAAGGGTTCAACGTGGTTGACAATATTCCCAAAGGGGACATGCATAATTTTGTTGTCTGATCATTGCCATCGGTGGTGAGGGAGATCAAAGACAAAAATTGCCATGCCCAGTTCCGAGATCATCAGCAACAGCAATAAAGCATGTATGCTGGAACAGGTGCGATGCCGGAGCGATCGCAACACTGTGACAGATGCATCAGCAACATTGATAGCCAGATAACGGCGGCAGCAACATGTGAGCAAAAGTTGCCGTTGCGTGCAGTGATAATGCGTGCACAGCAACATCAGGAGCAGCGATAAGCATGCTCTACTGATCATTGCGTGCAATGCCAAAGCATGCACAGCAATTATCCGGAGCTGCAATCTAAAGATTGCGCATCTTGATCTCAAGATCATCCGAGCAGTAAATGTGTCGAGGATGTCAGTGAGAGCCTGAGAGCTAAGCTGCGCAGATTGTTGGCAACAACAAATGCAGCAAGCCGCTTCTCAGGGTCCATAACCTATTGGAGGTACGTGTGTATGTAGCGCAGAGTATGATAGTACCAGCAGCATACAGAGTAGATAGCCTGTCAGACTCACACCAATAATAACCTTGAGGGACAGATCTTAGGAGCGATACTAAGTGATGGAGGGCAAGATGGAGCAAAAGGTCTTATCATAAGAGCGAGCAAAGTGATTCTTATATACTAGATAATGAGGGAGTCATATAACCGTGTCTAGGAGGTGCTAAGTCCGCATCTGGAAGTCATAAGATGCTGGCATGCTAAGATACAGCAATGGTATGATGAGAGCAACAAGAATCACCTGTAAAGTACCTGTGACGGAGGAGATCTAATCTACTACTCTACAAGCAGGTAGGCATGATTTCAACAGTGGAGGCGTTGAAAGATTGGAGAGCGTACTTGGAAGGGAGTCCGGAGCCGTTTGAGACTGTCACGGACCACAAGAATCTGCAGTGGTGGAGCAAGGCGCAGGACTTGACGTGTCGTCAGGTGCGCTGGGCCTTGTACCTTTTGCGTTTTGACTTCCGTCTGTGTTGTGAAGCGGTACGAGGACTCAGGCTCTTTTCCTTTTGTCTGTTTATCTCTCTGGTTATCTCTGATTGCATCACGGACTCTTCATCTTTCTATCATGTTCTTGATCCGGTTTCTGCTCATGTGATTGTTCATCATGTACAAGGTTCCAGAACCTTCCGGCCATGTCTTGGGCTGTGCTTGCTTGTTCATCATTGCTCAGTGCAGTGCCTTGCTCTTCTAGTATATAAGTATTGCCGATTGGTTACCTGGTCCCCATCTTGACCTCTTTATTGTTGGGACCAGGTATGTATCTAGTTGTCCTGTCTTTGTTACTGTGATTATTTATTCTTTATTGTTGGGACCAGATTGTCTCTCGCTACGCTCATGTCATTGATCTCATCACACAACTCCCCAAGTCAGGAGGGTACAATGCAATAGCAACCTATGTGAACCCCAACACAAAGATGACTCATGTTGCTCCCACCACATTGGATGTGGACACCAAGGGGTGGCGGACATTACCCACACCGTCATCTTCACCTGCTACGGCCTACCAGACCCCATTGTCTCTGATTGTGGGCCTCAGTTTGCGTCAAAAGTGATGCAGGCGCTTTTGAAGCATCTAGGCATCTCTTCTTTGCTCACAACAGCTTACCACCCACAGTCAAATGGCCAGACCAAATGAACTAACCAGGAAGTTGAGAAATACCTACAACTTTTCTCTAACCAGTGTCAGGACAATTGGGCTACCTACCTGTTGAACACCAAATTTCTTTTGAACTCTTGTGTCCACTTGGCCCACAGGAAATTGCCATTTGAAGTCCTCTACGGGTATCAACCTTAGATGAACATTTGTATTGGTTGCCCAGGTTCTGCACCATCAGTGGAGGAGCGGTTGAGGTTACTGAAGGAGGTGCGGGAGGATGCAAAGGCTGCTTGCAGTTGATGAAGAACCACATGCAAGAGGCCAGAGAGTGACAGGTTACCCTTCATCCGGTGTTTGAGGTTGGACAGATGGTATGGCTGGATGCCAACAAGGTGAAGGTCCACCAGGCTAGCATCAAGCTGTTGAAGAATCGTTGCCTGGGCCCTTATAAGGTACTCGAGGTTCGTGGTGATCACAACGACAAGCTTGAGCTTGGTCCCACCATGTGCCTTCACCCTGTCTTCCATGTTGACCATCTATGGGTTGGTAACAAGGTCAACGGGGAGACACCTATGCCACCTGCTCCAGTCACTGTTGCCGGGAAGGAGAAGTACAAGGTTGAAGCAATCTTGGACAGTAAAATGTTTGGAAAACAGCTCAAGTACTTTGTCATGTGGAAGGGCTACAACATTGGGCACAACACTTGGGAACCTCAGAAGAATGTTGCACATTCTAAGGCCTTGGTCAATGCATTCCATTGACTGCATCCCAACACTCCTTGTTGACTTGCTGCCACTGCCATTGACTCACTTGCCTTTGTGCCCTACACAAACTTTACCTCTCCCCCTTCATCACCTGCTTTGCATTGGGAGGAGGGGAGGATTGCTCATGCGCTGACCGTTGAGGACAACAGTGCTTAGGAGGGGGGTAATGTGATGAAGTGGTTGAGAGTGTTGTAGAGAACAAGTGGGACTTAGTGTATCTCTCTTTTCTATTTCTCCAGAGTTTCTCCTTTCCATCAGCCTGTGATTGTTTGTTTTCATTTTGCATCACCTTGAGATTGCTTTCCGCAATTGTTTCCATCAATGCTCTCTGATGTACTTTCTCACTTATACTAGCTTGTGTTTTGGACATCCCCCTTTTCCCGTCTTGACCTCTTTGTGGTCTTTGGGAATAGGTGGGTATTTGCTCTGTTGTCATTTAGTGTTCCAATCTAACTTTGTGGTCTTTGGGAATAGAGCTTTGTGTCAACTTTGCATCTACGTCCATATCTTCCAGATCATTATTATCCACCCAGATCTGTTGTGCCCTTGCTCCAGGTTGAACAACCACATTACACTTTGCTACAATATCCCCAGCCGCCAACAACTACATGGATATTGACCCAGTATCCAATGGAGAACAGGACAAGCCTCAGCAGGCTTTTCCGGCTATGATGTCCCCACCGGTGGTTGACAATCATGACCCTGCATCTCCTCCTGCGCCTGGTGATGATAGGTTGGAAATGGACTTGGGATCAGACGAAGGGCCTGTTTCAGAGAAGGAAGACAATGAAGACAACTATATCATGAATTACTCTCATGTTGAGACACCCAGATGGGCTAGTCAGCTCACAGCCAAGGAGCTACTTGAGGAGGAGTTTAATAGAGAGATAGCTGCTCTTGGTGAGCATGTCCTCAGTCTCTGCGCTATTTACAACTGATCTGAACTGCATCTATAGGTGTCAAACTTTCTGAGGAAGACCTCAACGTTATACGCGCCCACAACTACCATACACACAGTCTTCAAGGCAATCATTCTTACAAGCAAATGTGTTCCAATTCCCTTCTCTTTGAGATCTTCCCACCATCCCCAAGCTCCAGACTTGTATTGCGTTCCTATTGGGTTTCAAACCTGAGAACTATCATTGCTGTTTCAATGTCTGCATCTGCTACATTGAACAGTACAAGCACCTTGAGACCTGTCCACGCTGAAGTGAACCTTGCTACGACTTGAACCGGCGCCCGCGGCGCCTCTTCCAGTACATTCCAAGCATACCCCCGGCTGCTAGCACTGGTAGCAAACCCAGATATGGCCGAGAGGCTCCTGCATTGTTTCAATGTCAGTGGCGACCTGGATCGCGACATGGCGGACATCTTTGATTCTGCGTGGTACAAGGAGCTTTGCAAGACGTGTGTTGAGGTTGATGGGGAAGTATTGGCCCATCGGTTCTTTGAGCTTGCCACCGACATAGCTCTCGGGCTTCTCACAGACGGCTTCAACCCATTCAAGCGCGGTACAAAATCATGCTGGTCTACTATCTTGGTCGTCTACAACCTCAGTCCTCAGGTACACAGGGTGTTCTTGCTGGTGATGATCTGTTTGTAACGAAGCACAAGTGTTATGCTCACTTTATGGAATTTGTTTGCCTAATCAACATGTGCGTGCAATTTGAGCTGTCCGCAGCCGACATGAGGATGGCTTCGCAGCGTGGGCAGAGGAGTTTGAACGGTATGGTTTACTTCTCTTCGCTACTTCAGTTCGTGCACTGATATCTCCTTGTAGCATTCACTATCAGGGCAATCCGTCGCGCGCTTGGATGTGCGCCATGCCCGTTCACGCTCTTCTTTATATTGCGCAGGATATCCAAAATATGGGGCCTCTTTGGGTGTACTGGTGCTTTGTGATGCAGCGATACTGTGGCTCGCTTCTGCCATCCGTTAAGAGCAAGAAGCACCCTGAGACGTGCCTTGCCAATTGCATTAGGGATCTGGCCCAGAACAGCCACATCAAGCTCATATATCAACTCCACGACCTAATGGATCTGAGCGACACTCACCACGAGATGGAGACTGGTGAGAGATTCCCCAACTGTGAGTTCTCGCACCTCTCCTGGGTTTCTCTCGTTCAGTTTCTGACAGCCGTTCAGCGTAGATTCAAACATTTCCATGGTGGTACCAAAGCGCGTAGAGGCGCTCACCTCTGTGTATTGCACAAAGGTCGTTGCACATCTCACCACCAACTATGTTCTATCCCAACAAGAAGCGCAGGAGCTTGTACCAACTGACATCACCCAATGGGGGAAGCATTGTCATGCCTTTGGTGAAATGATTCACGCTGCGGAGCTTGTTTCCACATACAGGAATGAATTTGCTCGCTACCGCAATGCGAGCTGGATTGAGGTGTGTGTCTACTGGGTCTTCAGCTTGCTATTCTCTTGCTATCATTGACAAATATTCTGATCAAAGTTTCACGAGGAGCGTGACCGTAACGCGCATAGGCGGCAAGTGACAACTCAATTCCTTACCCAGACATCATACACCCAGATAGCGCCAACTTGCCTCTTTTACCAAAATATCTGCTCATAAAATTTGAAGAACACCCTTGCTGGTCCTTTTCCAGTCATCTCCTGTATGGCTCGCGATTACCTTGCAATCCCTGCTTCCAGCGTCTTTGTGGAGCGACTGTTCTCTAACGCAAGAAACCTTTGTCAGGACTGCCGATCTTCAATGAAGGCCAATACTATTGCCACAAATATGCTGTTGCGAGACTGGATCTAGGAGGGAACTCATCTTAAGTATGGGGGGAAGTAGTTACAGTATCTGACATGTCGTGGACTACTTAAAAAAGCATGTTTCTGACGATTCAACAGTCCTTAAAATTTTACCGTACATAACTGTTTCCAAACTATTTGTAAACAGTTTACAAACAGTTTAGTACTTGTTGGAGTAAGTACGCGCTCAGCGTAGAACTTACTAGAACAACATCGCTTGTAGTTAGTAGAACATTCTGAATTACTTGTACTTTAGTATATAAGTGTAATAAACTGTGCTACCCACTGGACAATTATACCACTGAGCCAAAAGGCCACTATGTCTTGGTATTAGACATAGGCGGGTGGCACTATATATGCAAATTCACATGTTATTTGCACTCATCCAGCATGCATATAACAATAAGCCCCAGCTGGGGCTGCCTCCAATAATTATCTTTACTTCCTACCTTCGCTATCATCTACCATTCTCTAATAGGTTATGAGCCCTGAGTCCGCCTAAAGACACCAAAAATATTGAAGCCAGTAGAACCCGCGCCCTCTAGCGCCATCATCGTCACACTGACCATCTTTGCGTCGTATCCCTCCATCTCCGCTTGAGCGTTGCTCGCATTTGGACCTGATCTGCACCTCCCTCACCCCTCTCACCCTCTTCCCACATTCCATCGCCATGTCCGACTCCTCTACGAACACCTCCGCCTACCGCATCGACCCTCTCCATGGTAACGACAACTACCAGGTCTGGAAGGTGAAGATGATCGACATCTTGACCGACCTGGAACTAGACGACTACATTGCCACTACCGCCGCTCTACCTTCCGAAGCTAGCCTACAGGCTGCTTGGAGGAAGAAGGATTGTAAAGCGCTGTCTACCATACGATTGCGCGTTGATGACGAGGTATTGGTATATATCTCGGATGCTTCAGCTGCCAAAGATGTGTGGTCTACCCTTCGAGAGATGTTTGAAGCTAAAGGCCCCATTGGCATTGTCCTAGCACGCCGGAAATTCTTCCGCGCCATCTGCCCAGAAGAGGGCGATATCAAGGAGCACATCCGCATCATGCGCTCCCACCAGGCCGAACTAAAGGCCCTTGGTCAAATCATCACAGACACCGACTTCTCCAACAGTACTGTATCCGTTTCTTCATGGTGGGGATTGCAAACGGAAACAATGCGGTTGAAGCCCTAATTCACTCTGGTTTTATCTTTTTAAACAACCGGCAGTAGGTACCGGTAACCGAGTAATTTCCTACATAGTCATTCTCGAATCTCCAGTTGTTCCGCAAGGCACGTACGGTGCGCGGTCCTAGTGTGGGGCGAGAACTCTGGAAGCCCGCGTATCATGCGCCTTGTACTCTATGTGCATTGTGCAAAGTGGTACGTACTGTACTCTACGTGATTCCATAGGCTCCTAATACTCTTAACCATGAGACCGCAGACTTTGAGCCTTCAGGTAGCCATACATGTCATCCTTGGTTACTGGGCTCCGAGTATTCACAGTGACTTTCCGGCTGTTGAGGGAAGAGTGCCATCGAACGACTGCTTGCGACACACAAAGTAAAAATCATATTCGCTTCTCAAACGTATGCAGAACAGTCATAAAGTATAAGCGCAGCTCGGCAATCTACGAATTGTCCAAGCGATCAAGCAAGTCCGATAATAATCCCA
>ML178900.1:0-35973 GCA_004369125.1 Pterulicium gracile
CGCTGACTGCCTTCTTTCTACCACACAGAGGGCCTAATCGCCCTTGGATGCCTCCCTATCAACGTTGGCCTCTAAACATAGGATGGACGCTATTGGACTTTTGGGGACTTGAGTAGATTACGGATGGATTGTTTCGGTCGGGGATCTGATACATGTACATACCTGTCATGTGCCTTCTGGCGTATACCCAGTAACGATGTTTTGGCTTCCTCTTTTCTCGCATCCGTACGACTGCGCCGATGTTCGGAGTCTTCTTGGCCATCTCTCGAATCCTGTGAATGCTCAAGGCAGCAGTGTCAGTGCCTTCAGGTCTTTATGAAGGAAGGCTCGCAATTCGTACATCACTCAGGATAGTACCGAGGGAAGGCGCTCCAAGACGAATAAGATAATTATCAGAGTAGAGAAGAGCAGGTCAAATCGACGACCTCGAGGCAGTTTCCCGCAAGCGAGGTCAACCGTCGATGGGCTGTTCAAACAACATGAAAGAAGTGTTCAAGTTCTACCACTCATTTATGCATGTACATGTCTGGATGAACAACTACTGCGAGCATAACATTGCCCCGTACTAATATAAGCTAAAATCTAGTTCTAATACTCTAACTGACGATCTTGTGTCCACCAGCAAGCCCCATAATGTTCTCCGGGTCCACCTGGAGCTTCACCTGCCTAAGCCTTGCCACGCTCAGACCGTAGATCTGATCCAACGTAACAGCTGGGCCCGCAGAGCACAGATACTCGTAGCGAAGGGTGGTATCGGAGGGATACTGACCTTCCGCCAACGCCACCTGCAAGATGCTCTCGCGCAACTGCTGCAGCTCGGAACGGACGGTGCTATCGTGTGTAGCGTCGTCGAACTGGGCCTCGAGGTACGCTGGGAGGAGCATGAATTGACGGTGAGGGGGCCAAGCGGTGTCCAGGGCCTTCGTCTTGAATCCAGTGTCTTGGATGGGGAGGATGGCCGCGTCAATTCCCGTTACCGAGAAAGCACCTAGAGTATCGGCGGTAGCCTGCGTGAGTGGTGGTCAGCGTTGATTGTAGATACAGTGGGGTGGAAAGGGAAAAGATCTCGCCTGGACCTCGGTGAACATGTGTCGAATCAGCTCAGGAGTGTAGCCCTTGACGTTGATATTCTCCGCGAACATACTGAGAAAGAAGGTCAGCTGGATCGGACATCAGTGGACGCAGACATCTATACCGTTGTCCCGCACGCTTGGGGAGAACGTAAGTCTCCAAGAAGGAAAGGAAAGTCCTGTCCGGGAGCACAGCATTGCTGAGAGCTGGCATCGCCAAGAACTTGTCAAACATCCCAGCCGGAGCAGTGGGTCCGTTGTAGAAAAGGATTGCAAAGATGAAGGACTAGAAAGGGTGAAGCTCATTCAGCTTTTGAATCGAGGCAGAGCTGTTAGTGTACGTACTCCGTCCGAGCTGGAGGTGTCAACGTGGAAGCCGGTGAGGATACCTGCCTTGACGTCTCGCGCTTCATTGAAGGTCATCAACGCGTCAATGAACAACTCCTGTTCAGTGATAGGGTACGCCACCAAGCCTCCCTATAAATCATGGCATGAGATCGAGCACTACGCAGGACGACGGGGTAGAACGTACCCAAACAGGGCCCTGCTCGAACACATTGACGGTGAACCTTGTGACGATACCCTGCAAGATGTCTCCGTCATTAGCAATGTCATCACGACCACCTCCAAGACTGAGAAATTACTGACAAAGTTGTTACCTCCTCCCTAAGAATCGGTTAATCACCAGATAGCGGTAGCAACGCAGTGAGTTGACGTACCTTCAATGCCCAGAACAAGTCCGGATTCGCATCTGCAGACACGTCGGTGAGATCGCCATTGGGTAGAACAAGCTGGTAGGCAATGATGTTGTCGACTGCGAGACCGCGCTCAGCGGTGAGCCAGGAAAAACCTTTGCAGAGTTAGATAATCACAAAGAGAAAAGAGATCGTCACCGACGTACCTCCAATGAGAGATAGGCCACCGACGCCGACTCCTATTGCGCGTCCACCGACGGCGAGCCTATCGTGCTCCCCAAGTGCTGCAGTACAGATCGTAAGCATCCGCCGGTAACCCAAACCAACGCAGAGCAGCATGACTTACCGGAGTAGACATGGTCCCAATCAAGACCAGAACCGATGTAGGCGGTTTCAGTGTCCTCATGGTAGACGACCTCGTTGAATTTGTGCATCCCAATGTGGACGCCAGCCGTTCCCGAGGCTCCAGGCAGGGAGTTGTGACCTCCACCCTTGACACCGAATGGGGTCGAAGTCGCGTGGACGAGACGAAGCTGAGAGTCTGCGGTTAATAAAGGGACAAGGGTGTCATAGGATTGTGGTACTCACGATTGCACCGACGTCCTCCGGAGAGGCCGGTGCGACGGAGCACGCTGCAGGTAATGAGCTAGCCAGGGACCAATGTTCAGTGTGCAAGGCGTAATCCTCCGAACCTGTACATAATCAGATCGAGGTCAGCCTCATCCGCTCGATCCACACGAAGCTTCAGTCAACGCACCTGGCCAGTACACCACGCTTTCAAGAGCAGTAAACTGAGATTCAATCTGTTCACAAACAGCGGTAAAGTTCGAAGGAAGGGTTTGGGAGGAGTACGAGACGTCTCCGATGAAGTTGGCGTATCCGAGAGCTGAAGGAACAGGCATGGCGAGAGAAGATGCGAATGCTGAGAAAAGTACAGTTTGCGATCGTGCTTATATACGATGAGCTGCCTCCGAGTGAGTATCTCCGAAGTTACTTTGCATTCTCTTGTCGTCTCGGCGGAGTCAGGGCCTTCGCAAGCATGCTCGTCTGTAGCCAACGAAAACTTGAGTGAGTGAATTGTGCGAAAAATCGACAGGGTAGCTACTGTGCTTTATCAAGGCGGACGTGATCCATCCGGTTTTGGCCCTGACACCTTCGGTTGGATGATGGATTGGTCCAGTAAGAATCGGTGCTGAAGCGCTGAAGCTTCGCCTCCGCGTTCCTTGCAAGTCGCTAGGGTGGTGTAGTGAGCACCCGCAACTGAATAGGTGTAATAACCCTCGCATATACAGTGTGAAGACGGTTAGCCTTCCTTGGAACCCGTACCGATGTATACGTAGACAAACGACAGCGATGAGTGGCCAGCAACAGCCGACGGCGCAACATAATGACGCCTGGTAAGTATAGAAGAGACCCTGCACTGCACAAAGAATGTTCGATTGAGCAACATGCCGTATACCCGTCTCCCCATTTTGCATAGGAAAGAAGCACCGACGGAGCCTACTTCATAGACCATGTTTCTCAGGCACGATCAGCACTAAAGGAGCCCTGGAAGACCGACTGAGGTCATGGTGTGGCGGAGGTGGTCAACTTGGTACTCCACTTGTTTTAGCGGAGGTGGATGTACTTGTGGAAGGCTAGATGCTTGAGGCTCGAGGCTCTAGCACACGAAGCAGCTGAGGTTAAGGCTGCCGTGGGTAACCCTGATATGCCATCCAGTCTACACTCGAGTTTATCAATCATTCATGAAGAACAGCATGATGTAGATAGGAGCCCTACTCACGCGCACGCCGGCGAACGCTTACTTCGTCGACCTAGTCTAAGGCTGAAGAAGTATGCGGCTGGCGGTGGTCGCTCCCATACTCAAGCATACTCTGAGGCCTGCGTAGTCGGCTTGCCGTGGGTTGGCTTTGGTTTGGGGGCCGGTGGAACTCAGCATTCCTGGAGTGACGATGAGGCACAACTCTCGGCCAACTTGTGATCGTTTGGATGGCGCTGATAGTTGCGCTCCGGGAAGGGTTGGCCAAAAGTTATGATCTTGCGCAGTACACAAAGCAATTTGCGGCGCGTGAAGTGTCCTAAGCCCATTCGAGCTTCGGCAGTCTGGGTGAGATTGACGAAAAGTGACATGTGTGGCTGAAGACAAGTTACGGTAGGCGGTATTTGGCTTGACAAACACCAGTGTAAAACTACTAGACGCGGTGGCCACCCCTGTTATTTCGCTACCACTATCTGTATGCTCTACTTCTTTTTGCGAATATCTCCCTCAGCAAGGCGAAGGGGAATGGGGATCTTCTAAAGTCCCGGCGGTCCAGATAACGCTTCTTGAAGTTGCAGTGCTGGTGCGATTTGTGCAATTCAGAAGCGCGGGATGCCGCCGGCTACTCCATTTCAAACGCATCAAAGCACTTGCAATGCCAACATCTTCACCATTTGCACCTTCCATGTCGAGTACTCGATACACCAGCCAATCTCCTGCCTAGCCGACGCACTCATCATTGCCCAAGCTCTGTCTACTCTTCTGCTCTTCGATGCTGAAGGCCCAAATCCGTAGCATCTTCTCTGCGCACAATGTAGCTATCCAGGAGCAATACCCAGCGTCTTACTTCCAGTCAGAGCAGAGCTGATCTTCGCAACGGGTTCAATCCAATCCATCGATCTGTTGATTTACAAAGCGGAGTGCAGTGAGGCTGCCGCGTTTTCAAACCCCCAGCCCCCGTTCCTTCCTGTTAGCACCCACCCTCATACACACCCACACACACGCAAAATGTCCACTCAAACCACGTCCACTAAAGGCGCAGCCCTCATCACCGGCGCTGCCCAGGGTATCGGAAAGGCCATCGCTCTCCGTCTGGCAGCCGACGGCTTCAATGTCGCAGTCAACGATCTCTCTTCAAACTCTGAGAACCTGGAGAAGGTCGCTGAGGAGATCAGAGCTGTGGGTGTGAAGGCTTTGACCGTGTATGCCGACGTTAGTGTTGAGGCAGAGGTGGAGAAGATGGTGGGTGCTGTCGTGGAGGAGTTTGGCGCGTTGAACGTGGTAAGTTCACCTACTTAAGCCTCCAGCACCGTCACCGGAACTATTTTCTGACGGCTCGATGCAAAGGTTGTGGCCAATGCTGGAATCATGATGTGGAAGAGCATTGACGACTGTGAGTACTACGCGTCTACCAATGTTGTCGAGGCGCAAATCTGACGACGTGTTGTTTCCGCCTGGTAGTGACTGCCGAGGAGTGGGACCGCGTTATGTCCATCAACCTCCGAAGTGTCTTCCTGGCCTACAAGTACGGCGGGCGGGCAATGATAGCGAAGGGCATCAAGGGCAAACTGATCGCCGCTTGCTCAGTCGCTGGAAAGATTGGTGCGTCGTTCCCTGGTACCAGAGGTTCGCCAAACCTGACATCTCTTTATCATAACTAGGCAAGGGAATGCTCGCGTCGTACACCGCCTCCAAGTTCGCCATCCGTGGGTTAACACAGTCCGCAGCGCAAGAGTACGGCAGGCACGGAATCACCGTGAACGGTTACGCCCCAGGTGTCATCGAAACACCCATGCGTAGGTTCTTCTCCCACTTGTCCACATAGGTGTGTTGACCCTGTTTTTTCCTCAGTCACGTACATGGACGCCCGCTTTGGAGAGACCGTACCCGGCGGGAAGACGGGCGACTTCATCAAATTCGTCAGTCAACCATACCCTCGAACGTTCCTGCTTCTGTCTCACTTTCGTTCCGTTACAGGCTGAGGCTCAGTCGCTTCTGGGAGGAGGTAACGGCGAAGTCGCAGATATCGCAGGGCTTGTCTCCTACCTGGCCAGCACGGAAGCCAAGTTCATCACTGGGCAGACTGTAAGTTCTTTACTTTTTACCTTCGTGTTTATCAGGGAACACTGCTCATCGTAACCGGTTCTAGATCAACGTCAACGGAGGCACGTTCTTCGATTAGATGCTATACAATCAAGGGAGGGTATGGGAACGTGGGACCATTCTGCATATCATGAAGCGATTCACATCACTTCCCGTGAAGGAGGATACCCGTTTGAGGGCGATCGGTGCTGACGAGGTATGGGCCAACCACAAACACATTGGAATAGAATCGGTAGAGGTTGTAAGTGACCGTTGAGAACAGCTTAGACTGCTTAGGAAATATGCTAATGTAATGCGCATGGATGTGTATGTACAAGATTTGTGCAAGAGAACCCAAGGGTGGACGAAGAGCAAGTTTAGCTTATCACTGTAATAATTTTGTTGGATGGTCGTCGACCGGAACGTTCCCGCATACCTGGCATTCTACTTCTGCCTCGGTTCCCCTGCCTTCGCGTGAAACATGCCTTTCTCCCAGAATGAGGATCCCTCAGGATGATATCACTTCTGCCCGAAACTGAACCCCGTGCTTGGTGCCTTTCCATCCCCAGCAGGCTTCGCAGCCCCTCCAAACGAGAACGGCGTCGCCGCCGGTGCCCCACCAGCCGCTGGAGCAGCAGCTGGCGCAGTAGCACCGAAGTTGAACTTGAAACTTCCACCAGCAGCCGCAGGCGTCCCAGCAGGCGTTGTCGACGCAGCAGACGCCGCAGCTGGAGCACCGAACGAGAACCCTCCCTTGTTTTCATTCGCGGCGGGTGTACTGGCACCGAAGGCAGATTGCACAGGTGGTGTTCCAGCAGGTGTCGTAGTGTTTGCTGCTCCTCCACCGCCGAACATGCTTTGAGGTTTGGAAGAAGCTGGTGTCGCGCCGAAGGAACTTGAGCTTGGAGCACCGAATAGGCTGGGAGATCCCGCGCCACCACCCCCCAATGCACTAGCACCACCGAAAGCACTAGCCCCGCTCGCTCCAGCATTCACACCAAACGGACTCTGACTCGGTGTCGTCGATCCTGCTCCGCCCACAGACGCCCCCTGTCCTCCAAAAGGTTTAAACGCATCACCACTATTCCCGCTGGCATTCCCACCAAACGCCGATCCAGCACCGGCTCCTCCGAACGCAGAGGGCTTAGGTCCAGACGTAGCTACACCTCCACCGAACGCAGACGTCGTCGATCCGGCCGCAGCACCAGATCCACCTCCGAACGCAGACGTCGTCGAAGCTCCTCCGAAGGGACTCTGTGCGGCGGGAGTAGTTGGTGTCGGCATCGAGCTCGCAGGTTTGACGCCAAACGACACCGCCGGAGTTGTCTGCAAAGGCGAAGGAGAAGACCCAGCGCCCTTGACCCCGCCGAACGAGAACGCAGGAGCTGGTGTAGGAGTTGTGCTCGGTGCACCGAAGCTGAACTTGAGCGGTCCACCTGCCGGGGCTTTCTCCGCCTGTTGCTGAGGTTGAGGCTGCGGTGCCGATGCAGTAGGAGACTGCGGTGCCGATGCAGTAGGAGGCTGCCCGAACGCCGACGCGGGCTTGAGTTGTTCAGCGGGTTTCGATGCTGATGGTGCGAATCCCATTGGCTTCGGTGCTGGTGCTGGTGCTTCGCCCTGCTTCGGGACTGAAGTACTAGAGGGCTTAGCGAAACCGAACCCTCCACCCGAAGGCGTCTGTGCAGGTGAAGGCGAAGACGCAGCAGAAGGACCAAACGGGAACCCGCCCGCCGTAGGCTTCTCAGCAGTCGGCGTGGGTGCAGCGGGTGTGGAGACAGAAGGTGTCAGCGCAGGCTTCGGATTAGGTCCCAACGAGAATCCACCCGGAGCCGGAGTGGATGCAGATGCAGGCAACGCAGGGACCTTAAATCCTCCCGACGCCGCTGAAGAAGCCGACGAAGTCGTAAACAAAGGCGCTACCAAAACCGGCGCCGCACCCAAAGGACTCGGATTCGCCGGTTTATTCCCATTGGTACTCTTCTCCCCAACAGGGAAGAACGATGTCTGCACCCTCGGCGGTGGAGGCACGCCCAGTCCGCCGAGTGTAGCTTTGGGCACCGGTGCCCCGTTAAGATGTGCTGGGTTATGGTGAGCCGGCACAGGACTTGCAGCGGGAGCGGGAGCGGGGACTGGCATCGATATCGACGTCGGGGCAGCAGCTACCGGAGCAGCAGGAGGCGGCATTAACCCAGCCGGAGCAGAGGAGCTAGCACCGGCACCCCCTGCAGCCCTCTCCTTATTCTCCCTAATCCTCCTCATACTATCCGCCTCCAAATCTTGCTTCTCCCACTTCGAGAAGCTCGGTCCCGCGCCGGACGTCGACCCATTCAGACTGGGTCTCGGACTGCGTCCTGTGCCTGCCATGCGTTTGTTCCCGGGTTGGGAGGCGGAGCGGCCGAGGGCGGAGAGGGAGAGTTCGTCTCGATCGGCTGGGGCCTTGTCTTTGTCGTCCCCACTTGCCGTTCGGGACATTGGTGAAGGATCACGATGGTCGTTCTCCTTGTTTCCTCTTTGGCTGACCTTGGGGAATGTTAAGCCGTTATGGCCGTTGTTCCTGAGGCCGATGTGATACATCGACATGGACTTCGCGCCAGGTGCTTTGGGAGCGGCGAGGGAGGATTGGGGGAAGCGGGGCTTGGTTGGAGAGGCGTTGGGGCTGGAAGTGGAAGCCCAGAGGAGGTCCTTGCCTTTGCGCAAAGAAGCTGGGGTCTAGGATGGATATGATGTCAGTATATGCGCAGAGCTGTCGATAACGAAGAGCGTGTAAAACAAGGGAGAGATAAAAAGTGCCCAAGAGGCGGCACAGCCAAAGAGGACAACGCTCCAAAATACGGGGCAGGGAGAAAGGGGAACAATGGCCAAAAAGACAATGGCATCGAGCCACCCCATCTACTTCTCGCCAGATATAAAAGGAAGCATAGACGAAAAGAAACCTGCACCCACCTCAACATCCCCCCTCTCATTCCCCCCCGCCGCCCCACCCGAGACCCCATCCTGCCACGCCAACGCCTGTCTCTCCTTCGCATCCTCGAATTCCTCCTCCGTCAACCACGTCTCGACATACACATGCAAATTCTCGTGCGTGTCCGGGTGAACTGAGTCTGTCGGCTGAAAGGTTCGTGAGTATATTTTCTTCCTAATCGAGAATGGAGAATGGGAACGAACCATAACAAACCTCGACCTCTCAGCCCTCACCAGCGCCTGCCTCATCCTCTCCCCTCCACTCCCCATCTTATACCTCACCCCACCCACCTCCCACTCTTCCCCCTCTCTGCGTCTTCCAGGAGTCTCCGGAGCGACGCTCATATCGGTGTCTGAGTCTAGGTCGTGCGAGTCTGCGTCGAGGGTCTCCATATCTTCGTCCTCGTCCTCGTCTTCCGCGCGACGGCGGCGTCTGGTGTATTTGCTGACGCGCCTGGAGGAAGAGCGGGAGGAAACGTTATCTTCAGCGTGATGACGCTTTCTTCTGCCTTTGACGCGGCTTTGACTCCGGCTCCCACTAGCTTCTGAGAGATCTTGAACTGACTCATCTTCGTCTACACCGAACGTCGACCCTGCCTCTGCGCGGTCGCGTTTCCGGCCTCTTCCAAGAGTGGGAGGGGGATAGGCGGATGAACTGAGCTCGTCTTCTTCTTCTTCCTCGTCTTGATAGCTCATCTCTTCGTCTTGGTCGACTTCCATGGACCCATCCGCATCGACGGGAAGAGCCGAGCGCGTCCCAGAGAATTTTCTCGCGCGTTTATCCAACCTCTGTTCGTCCTTGTCTGTGGACTGATCGTCGTCGTGGTTCCGCTTCGCACCGCGTTTGCCAGCGTACAAAAGTTCCTTTCTTGAGTCCCCACGATCGACTCGTGTCTTTTTCGCATGTTCGACTTCCTCGTCGTCGTCACCCGAGTCCAAAGCCCTCTTCTGACGCGTTTTGACTGTGAGTGATTTCCTCGGCGAGCGCTGCGGTGAAGCCTGACGGGACCCTTGTCTCGATGAGGAATGGAAGTCTGAGGGATGGTGGGAGAAGGTAGAGTTCTGTGGGGTGGGTTGGACAATGTGGATGGATGGGGCAAAGGAGGTGGAGTTGGGTGGGGGGTAGTATGATGTTGAGGGTTCGCGGGAGTAGGATGGCGTTGGTCTGAGTTTGCGCGGTGTGAGTGCAAGGTGAGTCAAAGGAAGAGGAGTGGAGGACAACGTACGGTTGGTGGGTGGGTGGTGCCCATGTGGGTGCTGCGAGGTGTCCTGGGGGCGGTGGGATCGACGCTACGTCCGATTCAGCTCAATTTCGCAGTCAAAGTGAAGAATAAATGCAACGTACATGTCGCTCGATGGTGGATGTTTCGGCCTCCTGTGGGTACAGTGCTGCTCGAGGCAACAGCCTGGTATTGGTGCTCCTGTTGCTGCTCTCGACCAAAATCTGGAGTCGGTGTGCTAAGTCCACTCCCTCCTCTCACCTGTTTCTGAGCAAGCTGAGCAGCAGCATACGCGACGTTGAAAGGTCGCTGATCACTATCCGGTATCCCATGTCTCCTTCTGAGGGCCCTAGAGATCCAAACACAAGATCAGAAAACGCGTGAAAAATCGCTGATCAAAATGATACTCACAGCTTACTATTCCTTTCACTCCACCTCGCCCATCCCGCCCCAGCATATGCCAAACCAACACAAACCAACGCAGTGACGAGAAGGTACATCAACGTCGTTCCATAGCTAAATGGCGACGGTTTGATATTAATCTTGCCACCTAGAATGTCAGCGTCGGGATTAGTGTCGAACGAGGAGGGGGATGAGGACATTGGAGGGAGACGGGACGGAGATGGCGGTGGCGAGGAGGAACAACGACGAGGTGTCAGGTGGAAGGAAGTACGCCGGCGGCGAAGCGGGGTTTGATTTGGGTTGATTGGAAAGGTTTTTAGGACTGTGCCACCGAGAGGTCAGAGCGCCTCTGCTTCCATCCATCCATCGACCTCGTCTCCTCCTCGAATCCAATTCTTTCAACAAATCCTCGTCTGAACCGTGTGTCCGTTTTTCTTTTCTCGTTTCGCCCCACTAGCCTACGCCTAGGAACATGGCCCGTTATGCCTTCGTTACCTCAACTGGCTCGGTGGAAGATTAACTTTTTCCGCTTGGTCCACGCTTGAATTGTCAGGTACCTCGCGTACCATGGTTTAGATGATCATTCGAGTACTAAACTGAGCATACATCCCTTCCCTGTTAGTCGTAGTATGTGTTGTAGATAGCCTTTTCTTGTTGCAATGTATATTTTTCGCTCCTCCTAATCCCTTGTACGTATGCGAAATCGGTTTTGCGCGCTTGGTGACCTTGGTCCACGCGTTGCGTCCGCGTTGACCTGAAGTCCACCTCGGCGACACACATCTCCTAGCAATCTCCTAGGGTACTTTCATGATTTTATGGGTGGTGGTGCATGGCCGTTTTCCTGCTACGCTTGGGAACTCTCCCGATCAAGGACGTGAACGACAGGCATCAGAAACCTGACTCTGACAACACACTCATCTCGTGGAAACACCCGCATCCCCAGCGGAAAATTTTCCTGAGTCCTCGGGCCATTTTCGCCAGCGAGCATCCAATTAGCGCCCACGAAACTCGCGCGACTGAGTCCCACGTGCGGCTCCTTCCTCCTTGAACTCCTCCTCCTTCTCCTCCTCCTCTCTAGACCTCCGTCTCTTTTCCTTTTTGTTGTACATATCCCTCGCCCCCACGACCACAACTCCCATGTCCGACTCAGGAAAAACATACACGACTGACGACCTCAAGGCGAACGGAACGAGGAAGAGCATGTATTTGTTGCTTCACAAGAAGGGTACGCCGGACTGAAATTCGAGTGTTGTTATTGGACAGGACGTTGACTTCTTGCTTGCGTACAGTGTACGATGTAACGAAGTTCATGGATGATGTGCGTTCGCTTTCTAAGCAAACAAGAGGAAGTACAGTAAAAGTGCTGACTGAGGTGATGGATGTGTAGCACCCTGGAGGAGACGAGGTGATCGTCGCTGAAGCTGGTACGTCCCCCCTCACAAATCTCTCTACTGCCAACGCTAAACCTGACGTCTGATTGTAGGACAAGACGCCACCGACGCCTTTGAGGACGTTGGGCACTCGGACGACGCGAGGGAGTTGTTGGTGGATTATTATTTGGGGGAGTTTGATGATACGGTATGTCGCTCACCTCACTCTCCCCCTCCCCTTCCCTCGACGTCCACCCAATCATCTAACCCACATGCTGACTCCCCCCCACAGAAAGCAACAGCGAAGAAAGCCACGTCGGGCGCTGCAAAGGCAGCAAACAGCGCAGTAGCATCGGGCTCGAGGTGGGTATTCTTCCTGTCTTCTCTCCATATTGCCTTGCCCCTCCTTGTTGGCTACTCTGTCAAGTGGGCAATGCGTCGTTCTCAGACGTCTTCTTGAGCACCGGGGTGTTGTTTCTTCTTGGGCATCAGCCTAGCGTTGGTTCTCGAGCACCAGTCTGGCGTCGCCTTCCTTTTTTCCTGTACGCTTGCACTTGCCAAATTCGTTTCAATGCTCCGAACTGAATATTCCACGATATCGTCGTTTTCGGTATGGCTTTGACTTTTCTTGTCCTGCTGGCCGCAGACTCTTCGTGCGCCCGGGTGTTGTTTTTACGTTATATTCCCGCCAGGATGCGTGCCAAGCACTTATCAACTGGCGATAGCGTGAAGTTTCCATATGTTTCGGTTTATTCGTCTGCGGTCCTGCCTTCGGTGTCGCCCGTCCTTTCAGCGACGCCGGTGCCGTCTTTCCATGTTCCGGTCATCGCCTCCAGCGATTCCCTCGTTATCTTCAGCGCTTCCCTTCCCTTTCTCACGCAATGAACCACCTTACTGACCTATTTTCCCCCGCAGCTTGATGTACTTCCTCCCCCTCACCGGCCTCGTCGCCTTCTTCGCGTGGCAGCACTACTCCGGCTCGGCATAGCCCGTGTCGTACGCATCGGTCTCTTTCTTTCCCTTTTCCTCTCTTTAGACACCGTAGACCAGCTTACCTACCTACATCCCTGTGATCTGCTCCTTCTCCTATACAGTACCTAATTCGATCGAGCTCATCACTTTACAATGCGTTTTGGGCATGTTTGGCTGCGGTGCGAGGACTGTCAGTGGCGTTGGCCGTCTCCAAGTAGAGCGGGTACGTACCGTGCTAAAGTGATGGATGCCTCGAGGGCTGGTTCGAGGTGATTTATATCTGCTTCGGCGTTGGGAGGTACATCGGCGAGACTGAGAAGTGGCGGTCGAGCGAGGTAATCGTGATATTACCTTGGATGATGACGCTCCGGGGACTGGGGGAAAGTTGTGCATGCTCAGCCATGTTGTGTAGTTATACTTCTCGTGGCTACGAAATACGCGGCGTCTGGGCCTGTCTGGAGCGAATGATGGTCGGTCTGGTTCGAGTGTAGAGGTGCTGAGGTTCGCGGTGTATTGAGTTCGCTACATTCAGGCGGAGGCGATGTTGTCGCCGCAGGACTTGTTGCACTTGTGTATCGAAGAGAGTCGGAGGAGAGGGTTTCTCGTGCTTCTGGCTCAGTGCATTTCGGGCTAGCGATGGTCCCTGGAGCTCGGAGCTCGAGCACTTGTCCAGATTCATTGAAGATTCCAAACGATCTAAAAGGATTCCACGTGATCGTGTTTTTGCCAAGTCCGTTTGACCCGGCTTCGTCCACCTCCACGATATTCAGCGCACTAGATTAGGCCTAGACAGCAGTAATTCGAGCGCAGAACGTGCTGCTCAGCGTCAGCGTACGTCTTACAGCAGCACGCACCCAGCAAGTTCGGGCGACTCGCTAGTTTCCTGTAGTTATCTGCGTTTCCCACGCCCAGCCGGCCGCATGTTTCCCGATCCGTTGAGCAAAAACTGAATTAGCCCCGCGAATCCGTTGAACCAATCAGGTATCCCACTCCCCTTTTCACAAGTTCAACGCCACGTCCCAACGCTCTTCCCCACACCACCGTCACCTCCTCCCTTCACCTTCACCTTCATACCCACCCTTGTATAACTTTCGCAATGGCCTCCTCGTCGCCGAAAACCGTTACCCTGGAACAGTTCAAGGAGCACACGCAGAGGAAGAACTTGTATGTTCTGCTTTCTGGAAAAGGTACGTAAATTGTGCGAGGCGTGCGAGCCAATGGAAGAGGGCTGATTGGTGCTTGCTTGGTTTAGTGTACGATGTGTCCAAGTTCATCGACGAGGTTCGCCCCCTTTACCCTCCTTCTCTTACTGAGAGCCTGCGCTGACGTCGTGCTTAGCACCCGGGAGGCGACGAGGTTCTCCTCGCTCAGGCTGGACAGGACGCTACCGACTCGTTCGAGGACGTAGGTCACTCTGACGAGGCACGAGAGTTCTTGCCAGACTTTTACGTTGGGGATATTGACGAAGCCGTACGTTCTATTTTCCCATCTCTTTGCTTTCTGGTCGTGCGCTGACGAGGTGGTGAATGGATAGGCTGTGGGCGTGCTGAAGAAGGAGGTCAAGGCCGCTGCTCAGAGCTTGCAGACCGCTATCGACCCCGGTTCAAAGTACGTCTCTTCTTTCTTCCTTGCTTCACCTTTTAGGATGGCTGGCTGACAAATATACTTTCTTCTCCGCAGCTTCACCTTCCTCATCCCCGTCGCTCTCCTCGGCGCATACTTCGCATGGCGCTACTACAGCGCCAGCGCATAAAAGGGCTCTCCCTTCTCTCGCTCTTGCTTATCCTCCTCCTCCTCCCCCCCCCCCCCCCCCCCGCTCGTACTCATCGTTACTCAATATCGAGCAGGCTTATTATCATTATCACTCATTACCCTCCTGCGCTGTGTCTTTTTGGTTCCGCTGCTATCCATCCATCCTTGGGCATGTTGTTTTACGTAGTGTAAGCATGTAGATGGGGATTTTACCCTACAGGCAAGGCACAATACATCTCATAGACCTCTCTCTCCCTCTTCTCAGTGCTTGCTATGACTCTGAAGACCCAGCGCTTGGTGACGGGAGCGACGACGACGAAGAATTTGTCGATGCAACTCGGAACGGACGGGAGTTCGGCTGCTTGTCAGATGCGGACGCTGATTTGTTAATACCGGCTGGTCATTGGCTCCTCGCGCTTGCGGGCATGGTGCCTGGCGAAACGCGGTCATGGTCAGTAACTCGTGCTCGGCCTGCCGATCACGATCGAGGTAACGCGAACGAGTTAAGACGTACGGTTGTGCCAATGGGTGCGACTACTTATTGCAGAGTTTCTGAAGCCAGCGCTTATGACGATGGTGGTATTTCGAGCTGAGCGCCGGTACACCGAGTGTTCACACGCTTGGCTAGGCGTGGCCAGATCTGGCGGCGTTTCAGAACGTTGGACGCTCCGGTGGTTGCTGTAGCTCTGAAACTACTGGTCATGACGAGTTCAAGCTCTCGAGCTGAACGCCGATCCACCGAATGTATTCTCACGTCTGATTAAGCGTGGGTAGATGTGCCATGTAACGTTCTGCATCGAGCTGGGCTAACATTGAACACGATTAACTGTAGAGAGCCGGTGGCTGCCGGTGGTCGTGGGTTTGTGGACCTCGCTCGGTACGGTTGAGAGGTTGAAGCCCTGGCAATGCGCACCGTAGTCTCTTTCAGTAAGTAAGCATGCAGGCTTTTGAGTACGTGTTTCCTTCAAAGGAATGCACATTTGAGATGCGAGTACGGAGGAGGTCAGACTGTTCTGACCTTCCGAGACTCTCACTGAATCTTGTCAGTGATAGCCGGTCTAACCTCTCCGAATCTCTATCCACTACCTTACCCACTCTACCCTTCTGTTCGACACGATTAACGAGATTACGCGCTTGCTACTGAAGTCCCAGCCCAGGCCGAACTCACTGACCCAACAATTTATACTCGGAACTCTCCGAAGCCCAATTCTCACCGCGACCGCGACCGTCCCACTCACTTCTCACGCACTTGAAGAACGCTAAAACACCATGGACGCGTCTTTGCTCGCTTCACTGAGTGACCTGGCGAACAGCGGCATGAAGATAGAGGAGGTCCACTTCCGAGCCAATCCTGCTGAGGTATCATCCACCCATCCGCTCCACGACGTTCCGAGCCAGGCAGCTCACCTCAAGGCTTATAGACTATGAAAGCAGCAAAAGCTGGAAGTGTGGATGAATTGACGTGCTGCAATACAGTCTGGCAAGAAGTGCGTTCTGTTATCTAGTCTTTGCTTATCTTTGCGATGTTGACTGTGGGCAATCTTATCATCAGATCCATGCCCTTGCGCAGAGCGTCAGAAAGAAGCGCTCAGACGGGTTCTCGTTCGAAAAACTGCTTGACGTCTTCCTCACTACTACTCAGTAGTGGGTCCGAAGTCCCGAAGCAATGGCCTCCGGTAAGAACCTGTTCCTCGACATACTGCGTTTGCGATGTTTCTTCGCATGCAAGCTGATATATTACCGCGCAGAAACAAGGCGACGAGGCCGACTTCATGCTGGCCTCTCTCGTGGCCATGACCTCCCTCGGATCATCCGACCGCAACGCCCTCACTCCCCACCACCCACGTCTCCTCAAATACTGGCCCTCCATCTGCAAATCTGCTACCTACACAAGCGACAATCTTCTCTTCCCAAAAGAATGGGGTTTGGCTCAAAGACCTGCCCGCCGGAACGTCCAGGAGCGTAGCTACTTCAATCGCCGCAGTATGGGACGTGTTCGTGCATATGGACACCAGCCTCCTGCGCACGACACCGGGGATCATCGACATGGCGTATGCGATGTTCACGTATGACTGGCCGAAGAAGGATACGGACGTTAGGGTGATACTGTTGCCGTCGGTGTTCTCCCTCCATACACTCAATGATAGAGACGGGTTCGCGGCGAGGATAGTCAGGACTTCGGGTGGGGACGCTAAGACTATCGGAGCTGCCACCCTCTCTGTCCTAGAACTTGGCGTCGACGACCCGACGTTCCCTGAGGAGCGCTTCATCTCTGCCTGTGGTCAGGCACTCATGATCTCTGGTATCAACAGCGTCACACCAAGGACGGCTTCCTCGATGCAGGCGGGATCAAGACGATTTCAAGGGCATTGTACAAGTTGTCTACCATCGTTCTCCGAGAGCGGAATCCAGATAAAGATATCCTCGTCGCCGCCCAAACCTGCATCGTCTACCTAGCGGACTGCGGAATCAACAACCGTATCTCAGGGTTCCGATGGGCAATCGGGAAGGACGACGAGAAGGCGAAAGCTACGACTTTCTTCAGGCGTTCAAGATGCCATGCCGCGATGTAATGCTCGCGCGACTTTCAGGAGGTGGCTTGGAAGAGTCAGGACCACAAGAAGGATTGCAAAATCTTCAATGGTCAGCACGTCTCAGTATCGCCGTACCTCAACCCTGGAACTCACTAGTACCTGTGCACGCAGAACACGGCTTCGACCGCTACCGCGACACCTTCATCACCCGCTCCGACAGCCGCTTCACCCGCTACGTCGCCATCTACTTCTGCCAAATCGAGCTCGGCAACCTCCGCAACACCGCCAAGCGCCAATTCCCCAACCTCGCCTTCAGCGAGCTCGTCGTCAACGTCAGCTTCATCGAATACGCCCCCGGCGAACCCGTCACCTACACCCTGCAGAAGTTCAGCGAGTTCCAACCCAGCCCGGACCCGAGATCAAACGTGAACCAGAAGAAGTATCTGAGGGAGAAGGCGAAGGAGCAGGGGGATGGACTGGTGTTTAATATTATCGCGCCGCAGACGGCGAATCATTCGATGAATTTTACGGGGGTGATGGGGGGCGATTCGTTCTGGGATGGAACATTGTTTATGCCGGATTTCAAGGAGATGAAGGACGAGCAGATTTTGGAGTTTGGGAGGAGGATGCAGGATATTATGGGGGTGAGCAACCAGTCTCTCCTACTTTGTTCGGCGTCATTCTGATTGAGATTAGATGCAGAGAATGCTCGCGGACCAATATGCTGAGATGGGCGAGGCAGAGAAGGCGCAGCTTTAGCAGATGCACACGCATATGGACAGCATGTCGTTTGAGGAGAAGATGAAGGAGTTGGATAAGATCGAATTGTCAGGGCGTATGTCACCCAAAGCTCCGGGTATGGCTTCTGTCCCCTCTGGATTCTCCAATCATGCATTGACCTCGTTGTTGTCAGCAGCGTCGTCGTCAAATACTCACCTCACGCCGGCGGGAGGTGCGAAGCAGAAGTCATTCGCGGAACAGTTGTTCCCTCAAGCGTCGACTGAGGATCTTCATTAGCGAGGGCATGTCTCCCTATGAAACGAACGTTGGAATGTTTACTATACTCCCCACGTTATACTGTATCTTAGGAGCTCGAGGAGCATATTGTTTCTTGCCGGAGGCGCGGAGAACTTGGAAATGACTGACGTTGAAACTGTCTTTCAGCATCGACAGCTGAAGGTGGAGGAGAATTGAGTTTGATAACAGTTACAAACGAGAGATACCCGTCTTCTAGTATACATTGTGAGGCATTGTCTTTCTGCGCCGGTCCAAGCCTCGTCTCTGCTGCTAAACTAAGTTCATGATAGGCAAGCGAAACCTGAATAAGTACGCGAAAGATCTTGTGAGCATCAGCTAGACACCAACGATAGCGGCACCAACGATAGCGCTGGGCGGGTTGGAGAGGAGCCTAGGGTTCGAAAATACCGCGAGGATTTCGTAGAGTGATGGAAGAAATGTGGGTACGCAAGTCGAAGTGAGCGGGGGTCGCAGGCGGTTGCTTTCCTTGGAGGATTGCGCTAGTAGTAGCTTCATAAATATGCTTTGGAGTGGGGTTGGGATTGGGAGGAAGGTTGAGGATGTTGATCTTAGCCTGCGAAGAGTCGAATGCTAGCTGATGTCGCAAACCAGCACGAGAGTAGCTAGCACGGGCAGGCTGAGGTCAGATTTTTTTGCCGAGACGATTTGGGAAGGAGAGACTTACCAACAAGAACCTCAACAATGCAGCCTCTGCCTGCTCAACTCAATCGCCACGTCCACCGTCGCCCCATCCAGGAAATCGTTCATCAACACCAGCAAGTCCCTCTCCCCACACGCCACCGCCGCATGATCCCGCACCCAAGGCAACGTCTTCGAGTCGCATATCGCCTTCGTCGCAAGAATACAGCTCGTCGATGTCCCAGCTGATACGACACTGTATACCACCACCTCCGGGATATTCGTCGCAGTCGCCTGACACTGGATGTTGATGATCCCTCGCCCGTGGTTTTTCGCAACGAGCATCTCAGCAAAGGCATCGACGATGCTGTCCCCGTTGAGGGTTGCGTTGCCCGCGTCGGTGTACGTGGAGAGACTCCGGACGTTGACGAGCATGATGAGCCGTTTGCGGGCCCCGCGAAGCTCTTCGGTGGTGCGATTTCGCAGGTCGTCCAATGTGCCGGCGCAGAGCCTATCTCCAGCCCGCTTCATCGCGATGTCGATGTACTCCTTCTGCTCCCCCTCGTCCGGCCTTTTACATTCAGGCGGAACACCGTCCCACCGAATCTGCACCACCACAATCTCCTCCGTATGCGCCAACAAGAAATCCACAACCTCGCACAAGAACTCCTCGTACCCCATCCCCGGTATCGCGCTATGCTGGAAATATAACCGATCCGGGAGCGCCCCACACGGTATAATCGCCTCATGACAATGTGCCGGCCGATACTCGAAGTACCTCGCTCCCAGCGCGAGCATCGTCCCGAGCGAGTCTTTCTGTGTGATTGCAAGGCTGTGAACGATATGCGGTGCGATCTTCTCGATGGCTTTGCCTGAGATGGCGTTGGCTATAGCGGCCATGGGCTTGCGGAACCTTTCCCCAACAAGCGTGCCGACGATAGCTCCGCCGACGTGCTCGAGGACGGCGTTCGTGCTGTGCATGCTGTTCATCCCTGCGTCGTGGGGGGAAGGAAGGGCGAAGCATCGGAATGGGCGATGGGCAGCTGCGGACCCTGGCGGAGCGAGGTTTCCCATCCAGTTAGAGCAGTTCGGTGTAACGGTGATATAACACTGATGTCGATTAGGCAGCTGCGCCTTCCCTGTGCCAGCTTCGTAGAACCCAAAACATATGATCAGCTCGTCCCTGTGCAGTATAGCCGGTGAATCCATTATATTCGTCAAAGTGCCGTCCTTCGCATCGCCAGTGATAGCGTTCACCGTCGTCCACTGCTCCGTGATCACTTCGCCTTGGTATACGACTTTGAACGTGAACCGCCCGCGCTTGTCGAAGAAGCTGTCGATATTGCGCGATTCGACCTCTAGGCCGTCGGCACGGAACCGGCGGAGGTCTCTGTGGATGATTTGTTGTTTGGGGGTGGAGAGCTCGATGGAGCAGTCGGGGACGGCGATGTAGGTGTAGGCGTGGATGCCTTTGCTGGGCATGGCGGTTGGGGTGTGAGACTGGTGGGAATGGGATTCATGATCGTCGCTAAAGGCATGGATTGGAGGGGAGGATCACAGCCACACTCACTTCACCACATTTGGGCCTGGTTCTGGAGGCGAACGCTTTCAGAGCATTCCAGTGGGAGGTCGAGCAGCGAAAGAGGGAGCGGAAGCATAATGATATAAAGCTGGGTATATCTCGCAAGGGAACAAGGCATGTAATACGAGGCTAGCTAAATCATTGCGCTACTCCTGATCATGTAAAAGAAGAGATGAAATAAAGTCCGTGCAAGTGGCGAGCTTGCGGTATAACAGGCGAGATTAAAGCAGCGTAAGCTAGGGGAGGTTGAGCCGGCGTAGGCTAGAATGGGCCCTGGTTTGGATGAGCCGCTTAGAGGCCGACGTTGATGGGCAGGCAGCCGAGAGCGATGAGACCCTCTGTATGATAAGAAAGAAGCGAGGTCAGCGGTGAGAACAAAAACAAGAGAAGCGCAGGAAGTTAGTACGCACGGTAGTTGTTGTCCTCGCAGCACACGGGCTCAGCCTCACAGCTAACAGACCCAGCACCTATAACGGTGATAGGGTTGCAGTGCACCCCAACGGGGACGTTCACGTCCTGGACCTGGAGGCCGAGCAAGGCCAGGAGCTGGGACGCCATAGGAGCGTCAGCGTCCTCTACATTCTGGCAGCACTGCACGGGGCCGGTGTTGCAGGTGGCGTCGGTGCGGCGGCGGAGGGGGGCGACACCGTTGATGATGTTGGGGATGTCGATGGAGTTGCCGACGATGGGGACGTTGCTGCCGACGGAGGGCATGCCGGGGAGGATGTTGCCACCGGAGGTGGGAATGGACGCGGCGGAGGCGGCGGTGAAGAGGGAGAAAAGAGCGGTGGCGATTTGGAAGAACATGATGTCTATGGGTATGGGTATTGGGGTTTGGTGGGTGAAAGAATGGGAGATGAAGTGAGAGTTGGGTAAAGTGGAAAGGCTGAATGAGCTGAGGATTTGGGACGATGGAGAGGGGTATTTATACGTTCAGCAAGAGGCGAATGTGCAAGTGGGGGCTAGTGAGAATTGAGCAGGAAAACAGGAGAAATAGATACTCAGTGAATTAGTGCGTTCGTACTCGGAGATTCTCAGTTGGTGGCTCTTGTTGACAGAGCTGGTAGACCAGTGAGGTGGAGCTAGGAAGTAGGATGAATGAACGTGAACGACCGAATAACGTTCAACGACGATCCCTGAATACCCTAGAGGCAACTTGAGCACATATTGACCGTCGTTGGACGTTAAGCGCGTTGATCACGTACGTACTAAGAGCTCCCATCTGGTCCATGGTTGTTTTCCGAATACCAGTTGTGTTCGAACAGGAAAAGTGCTAGCGCACCAGGCAGCACTACAGCTGACAGTCGCACATCACAATCTTCTCAGAGGGATTAGAGCGAGCTCTCCCCGCTCATGAATGATAAGTGCACTCGTTCCACAGCCTTTCGGGACTTGTGCAATCGTTCCTCTGAACTTGAGGCGGTCGAAGGAGTCATGATCAGTTCGCCACGTTCACCATTGTTCTAGGACAATGCGGGTCGGGTTCGGTGATGATCCGATTGGGATACACAGCTGGCAAAACTGGCCTAGATTGAGGAGGGTCCTTGTAGGAGTATGAAGAAGATGTAGCGAGTGGTGGCAAGCATGAGACTAAAAACACTTGGTGGATTGAGCAAGCAGCTGAGGAACGACCGTTTGACTTGGGTCAGGGTTGGGTCGAGGAACAGCCACCGACGCTCTCATCGACGAATCCGGATTGATGGCGAAGCGAGCTGATGCGATCAATGACTAATTCGATCACTCTCGATTTGTTCTTCGACTTGTCGACTTGTGTCATATTCCTCCGAACCTCTCTGTCTTATCCACCATGTCCAACCTCAAGAAGCGGAGTAGCACCGTCCAAGTCGCTGCAAAGCCACTAGTACGTTCTAATTATGATATTTATATTAAATCTTTCTAATTCTCGTGAAAAGACCAGAACGGTACCCATCCATTACCCCGCCGGTGACGAACGATCCAGACCTCCAGTATCTAAGAACACCAAGCCTACCAAACCTAATGACAACCTCCTCATACAGAGAGCTACTCAGCAGGACAAACAAGATCCACAGCCCTCGCTCAAGCAACTCGCCGACGATGGCGTCAAAGTCCTCGACTACGCATTCCTACCACCTCGACACCCACCCATTAAGCCGTACAGGAAGATTGCAGTGCAGACCCAGCCCAGCGTGCGACTACCAGGCGACGACGACGAGGCTCACGCGAAGAGACGGTTGTTGAGGAGAGAGTCGACGGAGCCGGTGATAGATTCCAGCCAGTCCCAATCCCAGGGATCTCAGAAACCTGCTAACCCTAGAGCGCTCAGGAGAGGGTTCAAGGATCTGAACATGGAGGGCGACGATTCGAAGGAGAACCTAGCTTCAACTGGATGCTCGCAGCTCAGCGACGCGGATTCCATGATGCTGGGTATCAGCAGTCAATCACAGTCACAGCCCATGCCTTCCCTCACCATGTCCCAGTCCCAGGATACCAAAGCGGAGGACATCCCTACTCCCCTCGTCACACCGAACGGATCATATGACTGGTCTCGCACGAACACGCAAGAAACGAACGCTAGGGTCAAGGCGGCGATACACAATGTCGATGATAACCTTGGATTGGGCGCTGAATCATCTGAACTGCCTTCGCTTTCTCAGCGTCGGGCGTTACGCCGTTCATCGCCGTTGAAGTTGGAGCCTTCCCTTCCTCCCCGCAGTTTATCCCCTTACCCACCGAGACTTCCACAAACGCCCCTCGTTGCGAATCAGAGACGGAAACTCGTTCGCGCTACGCCTCGCACGTCTTCTCAATGCGATCTGACCCTCCCCTCTACCTCTGCTTCTCCCGCAGCTCCTACGCGTCGTAACCCGAGGAGGAACGCCGAAGAAGCTGCACCTGCACCCACTGAGGTCCCACAGCCTGAGGGACGCGCCAGACGAACCGTTCGCGTAGCAGCTCCGCGCGCTGCTCCTGTCGCTACCGCTACCGCGCCTACCAGGAAGAAATCGGTCCAGCCAGTTGCTCCTACTAAGACCACCGCGAAGCGAAAGAGGGCGGTCGACGAGGACGAAGAAGAAGAAGAACCCGAGAAAGCAAAGGCGGGACGGGCGAAGAAGGCGAAGGTTGTCGTTGAGGGGAAGAAGGCTTCGAAGGCGAAGGCGGCTGCGAAAGGGAAGGCTACGAAAGCACCCGCGAAGAATGTCGCTACGAAGGGACGGACGACGCGGAACTCTGCTAGGGCATGAGACGCGACTTTGCACTATCCTGCCTTCACTCGCAATTCTTTCTTTCTCTCCTTTTCCGGTCCTCCAAGCATGAACTGTGTCTTCCTTCACACCGCTATCTCTCACGCACGCACACACACGACTCGACATACCCACCCATTCATATGCTCTGTCACCAGCCAAGGCTCGTATTCTCTTCTCAGACATTTTGCTATACCTTGTTCCTCCTTTCTTCCTCGTGCTTTTCTTTTACTGTCTTCCTCTTATTTTGCTACCAATCACATCACCACGGCGCTATGCTCGCGCATACATCGACTGTACCATCAATTACTGCCATACCTGAGCGGAACCTTTCCTCCTGCTGTTGTTGTACCGCCAGTTTTACTTACTAAGTTTATTGTTTGCCTTTCCTTCTCGTCCTTGGCGTTTTTCTTTCCATCTGGAACGCCTTCTTTCAACTGTGCTTTTCCGATGCTCCTTCCCTCTCAACCCAATGTGTATTCAATCCAATGCTTCATTCCTCCTTGTGCTTGTGCTTCCTTCCTACTTGTGTCTTTGTGGCCTTTTATTTCTGCTATTCCCGGTTTTGCCAGCGAGCATACCTATTTGATAGGACCCAGCACGAAGTGTTGGGCCTGTGTTGCGTTTATCCTTTCCTTTTCTGTTGTTTTACCAAGGCGTTTAATTTCTCCCCCCAATTTTTCCCGAAGGTGTACCGCTGTTGTCTCTTCTTACTTTTGCTCTGTGTTTTTCCCACTTGTGCTCTGTGTTTTCCTCTACTTGTGCTTGTGTCACCACCCACGCGGCTGTAGGACTCATCGATGTCGGACTCCGAAGATGACACTCCCAGCTCTCTTAAATGATAATTGTTTTACGATGTGTATTCTGTGAGAAGACGTGTGTGTGAGCTGGTCTTGGTCTTGGGTTTAAAAGCGCCAATGCCAGTCGCTTGTATTGGAAGTCTCCCGTACGAGGATTCACTCTGCCGCCATGTGGGGTAGGTTTGCGATTCCTTACGGGGAGAGCTAACGGACTCGTCGATTCGGACAGTGATATGAAAGCGCAAGGGCTTCTATGTAGGTAGTGAGAGGATAGTAAGATTATTGGTATGGGGAGGTATAGATACAATGCGTGCTACGTCTCGCAGCGGTAAATCAGCAACAGTCGTAACAGAGTCGACCTGGCGCACAGCTCAGTGCTTCACCCAGAGTGCTCAGTCCTAGTGCTGGCCTGGTACATGAGGCACTCAGTACTGGTGCAAACCTGGTAAACGACGCGCTCAATCCTGGTACCCAAAGTACTCCGTCCCATACGCCGCCGCGCACAACGTCGAGCCACCCAACATCGCCAGCGCGACCGGATGCGCAGGCCTCTTCAGCGTCTTCTTCAGATGGAGCATAATATACCCAATTGACCACGCTGTACGAGAGGATTCAATTAGAGACACGCACTAGGCGAGGAGGAGAGACAGAAGACGAACCTGTAGCGATCCCCGTCCCATTCCTCACGTCCCCCGCCGGACCCATAGCATACGCTGATAGTCCAAAGACACCGGTGAAGAACATGCGGTAGCCGACGGCTGGTAGGTGTGGGCTTGCGCTGAGTGTTTTGAGCAGGGAGGGAGGGGCTGCTGCTGCCGAGGCGTCTGTTTGTGCGTTGTATTTCAGAGTGCTGGTGCTTGGGTGAATTGGAGCGTGGACGTACAGAGGATGGTTTGGGCGAGTGCTAGTCCACTGACAGAAACGTTGGTGAGTGCAGCCCGTGTGATACCAACTTGGGGCTGACTCACTCACTTGGACCTTCCGAGCTTGCGCCAGATGCTCATATCCTCGGTCTGAGGTTCTGTGGTGATGTGGCTTGCCTCCGAGCTGGGGGAGGGCGTCGGGGACGTGATTTGCTCAGTCATGTCGAGTTATGAGGGAAGCAGCTTCGAGGAAGTACACGAAGCTTAGACAGTCCTGACTAGGTCTCAGTGAAGCAAGCTTAAGATGGGTCGCCAGCCTCTGGTTGGTGCACAGTTGGTGGGAGAGAGAAGAAAAACACGGTCACGTTGCTCAGAAAGGGCAGATTCAGGTGGGTGGATGGACTTGGTGCACGGCAAACTTAGGGTATTCTTACATGCTTAGCTCCAACTAGAGATTGCCCATACCAGTCGATACAAACCGATGCGTATTCGCCAAGTCCGAGGTGAAGTCCCGAGGTGAAATCGGAAACTTACCGCGTTGTGCCGGCCAGGTTGTGGCGCGCCCTTGCGTCTTGACCAGAACCGTCATGTCCGCCCCCCGCCGTTGCTGCCATTGCCTTCTGCCAATGTCATCCAAAGATTCAGACTTCTCGAGTACACAGGCGGAAAAATCTGATAAACTACTCGCCACTGTGGTTTGGAGCACTGCCGGTTTCAACCCGCATCGACAAGCCAAGATCTACCCGCAAGTTTCAGCTCCCCATCCAGGATTCAGAAGCATTGGTCTTGCAATGAACGTCGTCAAATCTGGATACATACCCTTCTTCCTTTACTAGGACTCGCGTAGCGAGGTATCCTCCTCGCAAGGACCAACACGTCCTCCACAGCGCTTCACGAACACCCGTCAAGGTAAGTGTTGAACTCGGCTCCCTTCCTCCTTCTCAAACATCAGCACAATGTCAACCATCTACGCCACAGCATACCCCGGAGAACGCAGCTCGCAATCCCGCAAGCTCCTCTTATGTTGGCACGCCACCACTAGATACCACCACCACCATCTCGATTTTGACTGCCAGCTCGCAGACCACCCTCCCGCCACTTATAGAGTGCGGCGCAATGAGCCGCAGCAGGAGGTCGATGAGCCCGTATCCCAACGCCTGCCAGGTCCTCCGTTCCATCTTCGTCGTCGCCAAGAAGGCGAGCACCCAACGGACCGGGCGTTCGTTTCGTCGAAGCAGCGAGAAACGTCGATTGACAGGAGAAGCACCACGGTCGAGCCTTCGTCGTCAGTAGACGATATGAGGCTGTCTTCTGGGTTACACTCGAACGTCGTGTTGGAAGGAGGCTACCATACCCTTGGAGAAACGCCCCCTCCGAGACAGCGGAGCGCGTCTGTGACCCGTCGTCTTATCCTCCCTAGCTTCTATCCTCCTTTGGCTGGCGTCCCTGAGGGCGAAAGATCGTTGAACAGTACCCTCCCAGCCGCTCCGCCACTAATCACCTCGCCGGAAGTTGGTGTGGGGTCAAGACTTGACAATGCTTCACCGACCGTCTCCCCGGCACCGAATCTAGGTTCTCAATATCACGAAGATAGGGATCAGACTCCAAAACCTGCGCGCTATCAAAACCTGCAGGATACAGGTTTCGGGGAGAATCAAGCGAGGGTCATTCATCCGTGGATCAGCAACGAAGGACCCTTTCGCGCACCGACAACATTGATCATCCACCCAATGCCACGCACTTTCAACCACCATCCCGGCGAGGTACGTTGGATTCCAAGGGGAGTTACCCTGTAATCGTGCTTCTTGGTATGTGCACTATCGCCCGAGTCTCGAGTGTTGTAGATGCTAGCGCTAACCGGTAATTCTTTGGGTAGCAAATACGAGGACTACCACAGTCACACGACCTCTAGTGTCCCTGGCGCTACTAGACACAGCGGTCGTGCCGGAGTGTTTAACCACTATCAACCGCGGTAACCTAACAACCTACACAGTATGCTCGAGCCGCAAGTTGAAGCAGCAAATCTTCCACAAGGACAAACACCTCCGCCAAATGCACCATACGAACAACCTACGTGGTTCGCTCATCCATCGGGGCTCGGACAGCAGAATGGACCGCAGTCAGGATTTCCGCATCTAGCGGGTTATCCCCAAGCACCTCTCCCTCCGCCAAACGGACCCTCTATGTGGTCTGCGCAGCCATCGTGGGGACAGCAGAACAATCCTCAGCCAATGTTCCCGCAAATGGCGTGTGGTCCTCCACAAGCACCTCCACTTCCGCCGAACGGCTCCTCTATGTGGTCTGCGCAGCCAGCATGGGGACAGCAGAACAATCCTCAGCCAATGTTCTCGCATCTAGTCGGTTTTCCACAAGCACCTCCACCTCCTCCAAACGGTCCCCCTACGTGGTCTGCGCAGCCAGCATGGGGACAGCAGAACAACCCGCCGCCAATGTTTTCGAGTAAAGTGTATGGTCTTCCAAGCACCTCTCCCTCCCCCGAACGGTTCCCCTACGTGGTCTGCGCACCCGTCGTGGGGACAGCAGAACGACCCACAGTCAGATTTCCCGCGTACAGCGTGGAGGCCTCCAGAGGCACCTCCTCCGAATGTGCCACTTACGTGGGGTCTTCCACAGGCACCCATACCTTCCCCGGACGTGCCACCTTCGCGGGGGCTTTCACAAGCACCTCCACCTTCCCAAAACGTACCACCTACGTGTCCTGTGCCACCATTGAGCGGGCTTCAGAACAGGCCGCAGTCAATATTTCCGATCCCTCCACGCTTGCCGACTCCGACACCGTGTGCGCGAGAGTCTGATATACAATCCGTCCATTCGCAGGCTGGAGAGCGTTGTGTCTCGCCGTCTGACGCAGGTCCTCCATCCCCCACACGACATGCGGACTCCAGCGAGCCACAGGACGGCCCGGGTGATGCTCCTGTTATACCGGTACATCCATCCCCACCACGACAGGCGGACTTCAGCAAACCACAGGCCGGCCCCGGTAATGCTCCTGTCATACCAGTAACTTCATCCCAGGCGGACTCCCAATCACAGGGCGGCCCTGGTGATGCTCCTGTAATATCGGTACTGATACCTGAGAAAACCGGGTCTACTAGCTGTCTGGACGCAATCAAGTCTAAGATCCTGGCTATCCCTGGCGTAACGCTTCCATCCGCGAATCAATGTATCAGCAATGTGCGTTTCTCCGGACGTCGCGCGAAACAAGATTGGCAGCACAGGCGGCATGTTGCTAGTGATCAAATATGTGTTGAAAACATCGAACCTCTGTCCGTACGAGTTTACTGATGTGTTCCTATGAAGTACGCGGTAATATCGAAGGACATCTGCGCCTCTATCGAAGACACTATAAGGACCGAAGTCATAAATGTCACTAGAGGACAACGGCCTGCAATCGTGGCCAACGGATGGAGGCACGATTGTGCGCCCACACTGCCGCGTCTCAAAAGATGTGAATATCGGAGGTTAGTGAGAGGCGACTACAAAGCTCTGAAGAAAGATCTGCTAGAGGCATTCGGTGAGCTCACTACCGATCCTAAGCTGGTTCTCCGGTTCCTGCTTGAGGTATGTTTTTCTTCCTTTCTCTTGCACTTCTTTGGATTCTCATTGCTCCCTTCTCTCGTAGGGATGGAGTGCGTTCCGAATTTGCTCCTGCGTCCTTAAAACTCTGGACAGTAACGATCGTACATGCCCTGACTGTCATCGGCCGTTCCTTAGCCGCGTTCCGCAAGACTTCATTCAAACCTTCGAACGCCCTCGATCTGGCCCCGTTTTCGACAACACGAAGCATTTCGGGCGTATCTCCCGACGAATGTGTCGTCTGGCCACGACAATGCGCGAAAAGCAACTTCATGCCGATCCCAGCCTGCAAGAAGAGATGGGCATGAACTGGGACCGTCAATGGTGCCAGATGATGCTTAGCTTTGTCAAAACCATGGCCAAGGAGTCTCTCGAGTACTGGAATAACTTCGTACGTTGCTATCAGTCAGCTTTTGCCTCATGCAGTCTTACTGAGTCGTTTCTTCTCAGTATACACTAGGCGGAATCAACGCGTATCAGAGGCTTGATCACCTCAGCCAACACCCATGCATCGAGCAGGCACAAGGAGGTGGACTCATCCAAAGGCTTCCTCCACCCGCCGGAGACGCGTCCGTTGAGAAACATGGCGGGGCATGCGTCAACTCAGGACAAGGTTGGCTGAGAATTTCGCTACCAGCACCAGGACAGCATTGGCGTGACTTGACGCTTTTTGGGTGTTCGCATACTGTCGCGCCCTGGCAGATAGTACTCTGAAGGGTGATTGTGGTTTTGGGACCTACAACAAGCTTGTCTTATTTTATTAACTTTTGTCCGTTCCCTGTGTCCATCATTGGGAGCTGCTAGTTCGCGTTGGTACTCAAGGAAAAGCGCCAAACCCATAAATACGATTGCTTCCATCTCGGACACCTATCTATCTGTGTATGTTTCCTGTATTACTGGAGTTTACTATGCATGCGATTCGAGAGTTACACTACTTTACTCTAATCTCCTTCCTTCTATGTAGTAATACCAAACTATGTCTATGTTCACAGTCCCAGCCGAGAGCGTTTCTATAATGCAAGTTTTGCCCATAACCAAAAAAAAAAGAGGATAGAATCACCATCGTCTTCAACGGGCTGCCCAAGGCCTCCTCGCCCCACTCAACACAGTACCCCTGCAGTCCCAGCCCTCTCCGCCGTCAGCACTCGGGGTATCCCTCCAGGCCAACCAACTCGCTCGTCTCGTAACCCACTCCTCCTCTTTTTCCGAGTCTGAGCTGGACAGTCCTGCGTTCCCGAGGTTAGGATATCCTTCCAGACTTGCGAGCGGGTTCAGCGTTGATCGGGGGAGCAGAATTCCCGACGTCCTCGCATGTAGCGCTAGCCCAATCGGAGGAAAGAAGGTAACGTTCGGAAGGAGTGCGCCTGCCCCGTCGGCTAAGACATGTGAGTCTTCACGAGCTTCATCGACTTGAAAGTCGTATGCGTCTGGCCTTCGAAGGTTGAAGTGTGACATTAAAGCGAAGTCGGGGAGTGGGCGATCGTAGGTACCCGTATGACCCCAGCGGTTCGTCGCACTCGGCTCGCCGAAAGGACTCCAAGGGATATCAGCAACCAGGGCAGGCATACTGTCGTCCAAGCCGAGCTCGTCCTCTTCGATCTTGTCTTCGTCCTCTATCGACGGATCTCCCGTGGGCGGTGTCCGACCCAAGGCAGCAGGCTCAGAAGCAGCCGAAGTGCTCGCAACGGGGTCAGGTTGAGCCGGGGTACGCGAGGACGACGGCATCTGCTGAGCCTGTGTCCTCGAAGCAAGGAGGGTCGACTCCAGCGTGTCCATGTTTCTCATGTATATCCACCGGCGGTTCGAATTATACCTTGGATCTATTACCAGTCCGGGCCTGCGTGAATCATGGTGAGCATGTCCAGCTTGACGATTGAGGACGTTCCTTCCGATGGTTGTCAGGCCAATATCCGCTGCGTCAGCTGTGTGTTGATACGGCGAGGTAGGGTCCCATCGTAAACGTGCGCCTGTAGGCTGAAAGGTAAGGGCTCCTGAGGAAGTCTGGGCTTCGCCCGCATGCACGAGGTGTGCCGCCTCCGCAGCGAGTTGGGCCTGAATTCTTCTCTCGATTTCATCAAGACGAGCGCGAGACCCGTAAGGGAGAGGCCTAGAATCAACCATGCCTGGGGTTGTAGATCGCGAACGGGGATTACGGTAATCATCGTCGTACTCGTCGTCAGAATCAGACTCCGGGTCGACTCCGTCGTCCTCATCCTCCGAGCTGTCGGAAACATCGCGCAGTCCAGGCATGGAGTGGCTGTCGCTATCGTCGGCGTCGTAATGGCGTTGGCGAGTAGGAGCGGTGATGTTGGAGGTTCTGACAGTAACGTCTCCGGACATGCCTCCGTGGGTAGGAATAGGCCATGTGGATGCAGGAGGTCGAATGTAGGTAGGGGCCTGCATGTTGCTTAGGTACTCTTGCGACCAATCTTCCGTGTAGTCAGGATTGCGGGCAGGCAGGGGCCACGTCCCGTCATCAGAGTCATGAATGATGGTCAGACCGGGCATTCTGTCCTCGTCTTCCTCGTCGTCGACGGTTGATAGTCTGCGAATGGTCGTGTGTCTGTGCTGTCGATCACGGCGTGGAATGGGTACGGCTTGGTTATTCCTCAGTAAAGGGAACGAAGGATACATGTCAGCAGTCAAAGGGCCGGGGCCGGTGTCCAATCCGCTGTGCCGTTGCTCTTCGTCCACGGATGTAGATGTTGAAGGTCCATCATGCGGAAACGGAGGTGTAGCGTGCAATGTGTCCGTGATTTCGAATGCCATGAATGGGATTCCTTCGACGCCGAGGTTCCTGGAGCCAAAAGATAACCTTCTGGTGGAGGTTAAGTGTTGTTGAGAGCTTGTCCGCGGAACACAGACAGTGAACGCGGGGGTCGAAGAGCAAGAGGTGGCCTCCTCGTAGAAGTGGTACGTGAACCTTCCAGACCGTAGACGTATGCCATCTAGTCCTACCGCTCCTTCGATATGGGCAGAGCATGTCTTGCTTCGGTATCCAAAAGGTCGACCGCTGCAAAGCAGATGTTAGGAGGCAAGCGACATGAGGACTCGTCAGAGAATGCATACCAGTCCCTGCACCCAACACCTTCGCTGACACACTCACAACAGGGTCCAGCCTGACTTTGTCGACCACCACCCACAATTCGCGTAGCAAACCCGGCAGCAAAGACGCGATGCACAGGTACCACATTCATCCCCTTGACGAAATCGTGCCCGCTGTCAGCGACAACGTCCTGTTCAGCGAAGTTCGTGACTGTCCATAGCGGATAACCAGCTGACAGCAGCGACGTGGCTCCACTGAATATCCAACTTCCACAACCAGCAGATCTTGATTGACGGCGATTGGTATCCGTGCTATTCGCGGTGGTCTGGGAACCACAGAACAGTGTGTAAAGTGAAATGTTGGTAGTGCCGACCTCACTGCTCTGAGATGACTCCTGTGTGATTGGAGATGGTACCATGGTTTACAAGAGTTCCGCTGGTCTGATAGTCGAAAGAACACCGTGGACTGAACGCCTGTGAGTCGCCAGTGAACTGAGTGATAGCTGGTGTGGATAGTGTGACGGTCGGGCGTACTGCCAAGTGTGCACTCAGAGTGGTAGTATGTGAGGTGAATTTTTGGTGACTGTAGACAACAAAGACGCGACGACTATCCTGGGGGGGGTCTAGTAGTTGGAGTACAAGGAGGACAGGACGGCCGCGCAACGAAACGGGATGAATTTTTGACATTGTGTCAGTCGAACCGTGCAAGGCGGGCATCATGATGGTGGCAATGAGTCTGAATCAGGGCGAAGGGACAAATAGATGCAAATGCTCTAACCACCATCATTGAATCCCAAGTCACAGCGCCCGCACTGCCTGCTCTCTCCGTTATGCACACATCACTAGCACGCTTGTGACACGCTCATGAGATGAGATTCTTGCCTACGAGTTCTTAAAGGCTGCAAGCCGAGTACCAGCGCTGCATCGCTTGCAATACCGCTCGTGCCATGAGTCAATTGCCTGTGAGCTCGCAAAGCCTGCAAGTCGAGTGGTATAGGAACGTGCGACATCGCGACCGGATGGACCTGTCCACCAAAGGTGTTTTAATTCTCTCGCTTGTGTATGGCTAGATCACTGAAGCCTTTCCAGGACTCGGTTTAGGAACCATAGCGAAGGCTTTGTGTTGAGTGGAAGGCACCCAAGAATTTGGGCCTACAAACGTTACCTTGGTCAAGACTGCAAAGATCTCTCTGGGCTTGGTGGTATTTTTGAGCGCTTTCTAGCTTACGGAAGAGCAGCTAAAATGCAAGGGGTGTGTCCCCGTATCTCGAGATAAACTGCGGATTCGGGTATAGTCTCAATTTGTTCTGTTACTCACTCACAGCAAGTACTATCTGCAGGGTTCGGCACTGCGTCGATCTGTTGCACCTTCGGTGCCCGTTACTGATGGATTGAACTTCACCAGAACCTAACAGCAGTGAATTAGTCTTCTAATCCTCACGGACTCGGAAGACCAACCGCAAAGGCGAAAGCGTGTATTATGTGGTTACATCCGTTCTTCCACGAATCGGGACGCCGGTGGATACGCGGCTCCCGACTCGGATTCAACACTCGATTTTCCTGTCTCGCAGAATGGACTCAAACCACATGCTTGCGAGAGCCCTGAATCCGCTGAGGCGACGCGAGGATGAGTATGCACACAGGGTTTGAAAAATGATGCATCTCCCGGGCGGAAGACTTCAGCATCTCTGCACTCACTTCCGATTCATTAGCAGCAAAGTCTGCAGCAACCCGTCAGTCGAACTTTGACTAAGTATGCAACAAACACTGGGCACCAGAAGTCGCGGGGATCTCTACGGAGGAAACGGAAAGCATTTCTTATAAAAGAGGACCATCTCAGACCGAGATTTCCCCAGTAGTATCTGCAGCATCTCTCGCCATGTCTATTTCTTCTGCTCTCGGCAATGCCAGCTTCATCCACGATGTCCCATTCGCTTCTCAAAACCTTGCGGCGAACTTCACCGCAGTCTGCGATCAGATCGCTTCTCAGTTTACTTCTCCTGAGAGCGTGGTATACTGGCCAGGTGCGTCCAGTCAAGCTTCCGTGCAGATCGGGAGGATACTGACGAGCTCGATCTCCCTGCTGATTCGCTACAGGCTCGGAGGACTATGCCTTAGCTACTGAACATTGGTCCCTGGCTAGCTCGTTACCTGCAGCGTGCTCCGTCGCCCCATCTTCTCCGGAGGACGTCGGTGAAATCGTGAGTAGCACAACTTTCGTATAACACTGTGCTCTCCTTGTTGATCGCAGTTTGTTAGCTTCGCATCGTCTACGCCACTTCGACTCCATTCGGAGTCAAGGGCGGAGGTCACAACACACTCCCTGGGGCCTCGGGAACGGCTGGTGTCCATATCACGATGCAAAACTTCGACGATATCGTTTACCAGGAGGATAACGAAACTGCTTACATCGGTTCTGGTCTCGCATGGGACCAGGTCTACTCCGGTACATCTCTTTCTTTTCTTTGGGTCAGATTGTGTGGTGTGGCGGATGTAGCTGACGATCCATTTGCCCGCTAGAACTTCAGCAGCACAACAGAGTCGCCGTCGGTGGACGCGCAATAGGAGTTGGCGTTGGAGGTCTCTCTCTCATTGGAGGTACGTAGAATTGATGAAATACGCCTTCTTTGCAAGTTCCTGATACTGCATTGAAAGGTTTCTCGTGGCTCACCCCCGAGCGCGGCCTGGCGGTCGACAACATCGTTGGCTACCAGCTTGTCCTGCCTAATGGTGACCTCACCGACGTGACTGCGGACGAGAATTCGGACTTGTTCTGGGCGTTGAAGGTATGTTTTGTTGATTCCACGTATTCTGATTCGGACTAATGGCTGACCTACGATTCTTAGGGTGGAGGAAACAACTTCGTGAGTAGTTCATAACGCTTGGGAACGGGCGAAGCTAAGTTGGACTGCGACATCCTACAGGGCATCGTCACCAGGTTCACCGTGAAGGTGTATGAACAGGGCCCTATCTGGGTACGTGTGTGCGGATGGCTGGCTTATCGTGCTCAAGACTCAAGCTTCGATTCATTCTAGGGAGGGTTAATGACATACGCTATCAGTGAACTAGAGCTGGTCATTGATGCGGTGATGGCCTTCAACGAAGGGCAGGATCCCAAGGCAGGTGTCCTCGCCGGATTCCACGTCGAAACCTCAAGCACAGGACAGGTACGCGCAGAATGACTCTTGTGTTCAGTCGATTAGTCGCATCTGATGCCTTGACGCTGTACAGGCCTTTATTCTTGCAGCACTTTACTACAATGCGCCCAATGCTCCGGCTGGGATGTTCGACGACTTCTTAGCTATTCCAGCTGTCGGCAACACGGTACTTCCAGCAAGGGGTTTCGTGTCTTTCTTGGGCACGTACGCCACACCTAAGCGTGCGGGACAACGGTAGGCACAGCGTGCACTCATGTTAACGCGCAATCTGAAGGCTTTCCCCATCTAGAATCTTTGCGGAGAACGTCAACGTTTTGGGCTACACCCCTGACCTGATTCGCCACATCTACTCCGAAATTCAGGTGGGATACTTTGCCTTTCCTCCCACACTTAACAACGCTGATCGTCGTCCGTACGCAGGCTGCCGCTGACAAACTCGGTGCTTTCTCAGTAACGGGTGTCGACGCCACCATCCTCCCCCTCCAGGACACTGGGTTCAAGTCGAAAGCCCTGGACACCGCATGGCCCCCACATCGTGAATTCATGGCCCTTCCCGCGTACGTAGAGGCTCAGTTCAACGACGCTGCGCAAGATAGCGTCGTCCGTGCCGAGCTTCAGCAGTTACGCGAGAGCATCTTGCAGAAGGCGTTGGAGGAAGGTCAGTATCCTCACGAGACTGCACTGCGTTATGAGTACATGTGCTCTGCGGGCCCAGCCGTCACTCTCGATGAGATCTACGGACCGAGCGTGGCAAGGCTCAGGCAGATAAAACTTCAGGTCGACCCGAAGAACATTATGGGTCTTGCCGGTGGACACAAGCTCATTTAGAGTACTACAATGACTTTACAGTAAGAAGTATACGGTGGCTTGCTTTCGATCTTAGTAGCAGTACGAGTAGATTGGCACTCGAGATGATGATTTCCACTCGACGATTATCAAAAAGTGCGAGGATCTACAAGTTCGATAAAGGACAAGACACCCTCTGCACATTGAGGCATCTTAACCGATAGGGAAGAGGGGTAAGCAAAATTTCTGGGTATATACGCTCGAAGGAATATCGCAGTTATGTAGTATGTGATTAGTACCAAACCCCCGACCCCAAGGATCCATCCATATTCTACTCAGAACAAAGTCCAACAAGTCCATTGCCATCCTGGCTGGGGATGGAAAGGCACCAAGCACGGGGTTCAGTTTCGGGCAGAAGTGATATCATCCTGAGGGATCCTCATTC
>ML178901.1:5999-35458 GCA_004369125.1 Pterulicium gracile
GTGCTGTCCCGCCTCCCAACCCTCCTGAAACCAATGCCTCCAGCCTATCCACACGCTTCTCTGCATCCCGCACCATATCCACCAAAGCCAACACATCCTCCTCCAACTGCACCACGCGCTGCTCTGCGTTTGCCCATAACCCTGCCAACCTTGCCACCAACTGATCATTGATGTCTGACATGGTTTTTGCCAGAATGGCAGCAGCAAATTTCTGCCTATCATCACCAACATTGTTGAGGTCGTGGGCATTTGCAATTTCTGCCTCACCAAGTAGGGCCAGGTCGGGAAGAGTCCAATGTGAAGGGGTGGAAGTTGCAGGCACTGGTGTTGTTGCCATAGTGTCTGAGGGAGCCAAGTTCAAGTTTTCTGCCCAGTTTTTTAGAGTTTTATCCAAGTGTAAGACCCTGGGGATGATCTGCAAGGCAGCACGCCAAGTAGTCTAGTAACAAAGTTGAATAATGAGCATGGTGAGGCCGTGAGTATGCGTACCTAGTAACAAAGTGGATAAAACTAAAGAGCAACATCACGTGATGGTTGGCAACACGTAACCCACGCACGTGCTTGACGCGTGGGCCGCCACCATCAACGCGCGCCACTCTTCAGCCATCCACTGCTGCTACATCTACTCTACAAGGCTAAGTACGCTATGTATCGTAACAGCTCTAGACCACTTCATCACACATTCCTCCTGGATGGCCTGCCAAAGCTCCTTGTTGTTGCAAGGCTAGGGAAAGCACAGTTTGATCCTCCTGACCAACTCTGCCCATGCGTTCTCAATGATGTTGATATTGGGAAAATTGGGAGGCCAGGTGAATGTGTCAAGGCCTTGTTCCTGGAGCCAGCAACGGGTGTGATGAGTTGTATGCTTGGGATCATTGTCCTGAATGAACCAGACTTCTTCCATGGTGTAGCCATCTTCTTCCAGTGTGGGGAGTAGAAAGCCTTCAAGTATATGAACATACTTAACAGCTGTGAATCTCCCATTCCCAAGGCCATCAACTCAAGCCAGATACCCCGCACCCCGCAGGGTAATTCACCTGTCATGAAGTGGTACGAGAACTTAGCCTCTTTCCCTTTTGTCTCTTTATCTCTCTGATTATCTTTGATTGCATCACGGACTCTTTATCTTTCCATCATGTTCTTGATCCGGTGTCCGCCCATGTGGCTGTTTATCATGTACAATGTTCCAGAACCTTCTGGCTACATCCTGGTTGAGCCTGCTTGTATCTACCCATCATGTCTTCCTGTGCCAACCTTGTCCACGCACTTAATCCTGATGATAACCTCCATGTCAGCTTTGACGGCCCTCTACGCAAGGCCCATAACTGCAAACAACAACCGTGCCCACATTACTTCTCTGGTCCACCCTTCATGCCCTACAACTTGGACAAAGCAAGCTTCTATCTTCAAATCCCAGCTGATCCGCCATCAGATCTTTTCTCTGGTTCCGATCTTGTGCTTGTTGCTGCCGTAGCTCCAGAATTGCATTCTGATCCAGAACAATTGTCATCTAATATTGCTTCCCCTTCCAATTCTTCATCATCTTCTTCTATTGCACCTACCATCACCCCTGTTCCTACTACAGCAGACATGGGTACTCAGACGTCTATGCAAGATGTCTTGAACATGATTGCTGGTCTTGGTCAAACTGTCCAGACCCTTGCCACCAGCATCACTGCAATGCAAACTCAGCTTGTACCAAAGTAAGCAGCAAAGCTTGCAGCTCATACTCTGCAATGCTGTCAGCGCAAAGCCAGCATCACAAATGAGACTTACATATGTCTTCCAACTGTGCCTGTCAGTTTTATCCTTCTCTTGTTTTTTCTGAATCTGCTTGCAAAGAGTATGCGGCGCCCGCCCACTACGCACTCCAATTGAGGCCTTCTCCGCTGAGGCCCATACAGACTTTCCCTGGTGCACCATCAGGCCATAGCTTGTCTACTCCGCTGCACGCCGTTGTGCGTGCTCCAATGTGTCTCTCAGACTATCTGCCAGCTTGTCCCCTTTGAGATCCTCAACCCTGTCTTCCCAATCACATGCTTCAGAATCTGAACCACCCGCACTGCCTGTTTGATTATCCTCAATCACAACTGAACACTGTTGGGCCCTCTCTTCCCCTCCATCTTCAACTGTTGAAAGCATATCTACCTGCTTGTAGTGTAGTAGATTAGATCTCCTTCATCACAGGTACTTTACAGGTGATTCTCATTGCTCTCATCATATCATTGCTGTATCTTAGCATACCAGCGTCTCATGACTCCCAAATGCGGACTTAGCACCTCCTAGACACAGTTATATGACTCTCTCATGTATCTAGTATATAAAGCTTGCTTTGCTCGCTCTTATGATAATTCCTTTTGCTCCTACTTGCCCTCCATGGCTTAGTATCGCTCCTAAGCTCTGTCCCTCAAGGTTATTATTGGTGTGATTCTGACAGGCTATCTACCTGTACCCTGCTGGTACTATCATACTCTGCGCTACACACACTTGTACCTCCAATATCAACAAGCTCAGAATTGCGCGCTCAGGGGCTGTTCAGATTAATTAGCTTGTTGTGTGCAGTGGTTGTGCTCTGGCTGGTATCAGGAGGACCGTTGAGTAGTTCAATATTGCTGTTGCTGTCAGTAATTGTGATTGGCTCAGGTTGGTTGGTGTTGTTCCTCCGTTTCTGAGATAAGCTGGCAAGAGCATGGGCAGCGGCTTCTTCCCGGGCACATTTGGTCTGGCGTGTCATATAGGCGAGTTTAGGTGATATAGGTCAAGTGGAAAGTGGAATAAATGTCGCCGGCGGTTCTCAACCAAGCAGATGAGCGCTACACTAAGTTAAGAATTTGGTTCTCAGAGCTACCGCCGCGCACGTGACTGATTTGGCGCTTGCACAAAACTAGTGGTGACTTGGGCACCTGCACCATAGGTGTTCCCACTCGTTCGCGGACCGGGTAGCAAGGACGTAGGCCACACTCAGCTCGAGCTGTTTCGACTCGAGAGAGGTCCTGACGCGTCTGAAGTACTAACTGTTTCCAAGGGTACTTTGTTGCGATGCCAGTACTATTAGTATGCTCAAGAGTGTGCTTGGTGCCACTACGGATCCTTGTCAGGTGAATGACGAAGTACGCCCGTGACGAACCTGGCGTAGTTATGTGTGTAACGTTGCCGGCACGAAGATTGGAGACGCTGTTGGTACTTTATTTTAAATAATATATACGTCACTGTGTATGTATGTTCCTTGATGGAGGAAACTGTAGGCATCTTCATGTTTCCTAGGCAACCTCCTGAAATTAGACTTGGCGGCGCCGGCACCGGCGGTAATTTGTGCTGACTACAGATACTTCAGCTCTTACGTCCACATAACAGAGAAGGTTGGCTCTAAGTACGAGTAGATATTTTGTAACGTCGGTCGCAGAAGAAAGCCAACCAGCTCGTCTTCCGGAAGATGAGAATAAGCTCGAATGGAGCAAGAGCTCGAGGGCTCTGCAGGAGTTTGGACGCCGCCTCGAGCTAGCTCCGCCTCGGAGGCCTTGATGGCCTTCGAGGGAATGTGGAGCAGGATCTGCAGATTTCTGCACCCGGCGGTGATCCCAAGGCCAACGCTTGTGGCCACCGTCGCAGCTTTCGAATATGACGCACAAGAAAGTGCTGTTACAGCTACTTACTTATAGGTAGCTCAGTGCTCAGCCTCAGGAAGCTCCTCGACTTTTATCCGTATCATGACGTGCCGCCACAGTAATTAAAAGGTTGAAGTGCGAGCAAGCGGTTTTGATCAGGAGATGGAGATCAACCAACTGAGTTCTGCTTGCACTTCACCTCGAACCATCTCATGGCCATCATCGTGCGCTCGCGTATCTGTCCGGGGTCAACATGGGCTGACCCGAGTCCTATTCTCGCACGCGAGCTCGCTAGAGAAGCTGTTTAGCCAAGCGCTGGGATCCCCGAGCCCGTACGTAACATCGGCAAGCGCGGGGGACGACGTCGAAATCTTCGTGGACGTCGAGCAAATCTTCTGCGAGGCAAAGGACGCGGGAAGTTTTGGCAAAACGCTGTGTTGTGGATCCAAAATACCTGCAAACGACATGGGACTAGCGCCATTTGTGCTGAGCACAGCCTGTTCGGAGGGAGCGCCAGTCGCAAGCAAGAAAAGCTCCCGTAATCGGAAACGTCTCCTGCGGTGTGCACAGCTGCAGTGGATCGGTTGCTCCCCACTCACGTCCGGTGTTTTGCAATTATACATAAGGCTACGACATAGGCTGGGAACTCGTTTCTTTTGATTCCCAACGCCAACAACACTTGATTCTGAGCGAGCTGAAGCAGAGGTTACGCATCATTTGGGTGGATTCGCTTGATTGAACACGGTAAGTGGTTGCACATGGCATGAGCACCCGCGGAGCAAGACCTGGCCGAGACCCAATTTAAGAAGGGCGCTGATGATTCCTATAGGTTCACTTTCTTCTTAGGCGAACTTCTCGAGCTTCTTCTCCTCTTCCTTCACCTTTTCTTCCTCTCGTCGTCGTCGTGCGTAACGTCGGCCAAGACTGCCACCAACCTCCACCGCGAACCCTCACAATCTACCAAACTGATCGGGTCATTCACCGTCACGTCCGGCAGTATGCTTGACGCAGGACATATGCACTCGTCCGGATCGCCTCAACTTCGCTCGAGCAAAATTATCCCTTCCTTCCTTCGCGGCAAACAACGAGGAGCTTCCCAAACACTACCACTTTCAACGAGCCCAGAGGCACTAGCCTCATCAGCGTTCGCTGCCGACCGTAATTCGCCGCCCTCGCCGTCACGGCAATCATCCTCCGGCAGTGGTTCATCATTGTCGCAAGCCAATCACTCTGACCCTGCAAATTTCACCCCTTCCATGACGCCAGGTACCGGTAATGGCGCCCACAACAACAATTCTGCATTAACGCAAATCCTTCGGCGTCGGCGTTCGGGCGGGAACATCGTCGCCGTCCCCGCCGCTGCAGCGACGACGACGCCCATCCCAGCGCCCACCCCTCGACGCCGCCCAGTGTCTCTCATGCCTGGCGCCGTGTCCACACCCGCGACCAATCCCACCCACTTTCCCCTTGCTGCCTTGAGGAGATCTTCTCCTTCCCCACCTGTGCAAGCGTTACCATCAGCATCAGCGGGCGCCACCACCACCACCGCTACTCCACCTCCACCCCCAACCCATCATCTCATCAGACTCGTCCCCCAGCTCGAGTCCCGTCACTCCCTCCGCTTCGACCCCATTTCGCGCTCCCTCAAACCAGGTGATAACCCCATCCGCATTGGTCGCTTTACCGACCGGTCCGGACTCGGCCTCGCTGCCCTCGCCGCTGCCTCTCAATCCTCTTCCAAGCTCGCATTCAGGAGCAAAGTCGTGTCCAGAGCGCACGCGGAGCTGTGGGTGGATGCGGAGGGAAAGTTCTGGATTCGGGATACGAAGAGCTCGAGTGGAACGTTTTTGAATGGGGTGAGGCTGAGTGTGGCGGGGGAAGAGAGCAAGGAGTGGTGTGTGAGGGATGGGGATATGATTCAGCTTGGAGTGGATTACCAGGGTGGGGAGGAGGATGTGTATAAGAGCGTGAAGATGAGGGTGGAGGTGGGGAGGGAGTGGCAGAGGGGGGTTAATAAGTTCAAGTCAGTCGTCTAATTTTTCCGTCGTTGAGGCCGTAAACTGACGTTATCTTCAGCTCGAACGCTATGAAGAACCTCAAGGCGCTAGCTAACACTGTTGCTGAGGCTGCTTCGGAAACTTGCGCTACCGGTCGACCAACTGGAAAATCTCTCGGCCTCCCCGATTGCTGCATCTGTACGTATACCCTCCCTCAGCGCATACCCAAATAAACCCTCACTCACATCGCTCTTTCCACAGGTCTGTTCCCCGTGTCAATCCGCCAAGCCCTCTTCCTCGCCCCCTGCTCCCACACCTTCCACTACAAATGCATTCGCCCCGTCATCCACTCCCACTGGCCAGGCTTCTGCTGTCCACTCTGCCGAACATTCGCGGACTTGGAAGAAGAGGTGGAGGTGGAGTGCAATGAGGAGGGCAACTCTATCCACGACGACCAGAAAGATCACCCGCTCCCCAATGGGGATGAAGAAATTATCGAGGCTTCTGTGCCTGAGAGGAACAATCCGTTCGACCAACATGATGAAGATAGAGCGGGGACGCCTGTACCGGTCGCGACGACGGAGGAGGAGGAGGAGGCAGCGATTGAGGCCGCGTTGGCTGCCAGCAGACGGGATTCGGAGGGCCAGCCTCAACAGCCTGTGCTTCCCCCATTGCGATCTCAAACCCTCGCTACGCCTATGCACCAACATACGACGAGCTTCGACGCGACGTACTTTGGCGGCTTTGATGCGCCTGCTGAGAGGGAGAGGTGTGATGCGGTGGAGGAGGAGCGAGATGGGGTGGAGGAGCTCGTTGATATGAATGCGGAGGGGTCGCCTCGCTTCATGGCGAGGAGGCACTCGTTCTCGGCAAGGAGATCGTCCGGGGAGGGGTCGTCGCATGGTGAGGGATCGTCGTCTGGGGAGGGGGGCGCAGAGACGGAGGTGGAGGGTGATTTTGTCAATATACCAAGGCCCAGAGGGTGTGAGCCGGTGATGGAGGTCCCAGGTGTCGAGATGCGGGCACTTGCTGCACCCGCGCCTGTGCCGGTTGCACCCGAGGTGCAGAAGAAAGTGGAGAAGAAGAGGAAGAGGGCGTCGTTAAATTTCTTCAGCCGGTCGTCTTGAGCGACTCGGCGCATCCCCCTTCAGATCTCTCACCATCTTCGTTCGGCGTTATCATTGATTATTCGAGACAACATTTTCCTCCCATCTCCACTATTTTTCCCACCAAGTCTTCCACTTGACCCATATCCTACCAAGGACCATGTACCTTTTTCCAAGCTGCATTGGAAGACTACCGTGTCCTATTCTTATTTCGCGCAGATTTTCTACCACGTTGAGCAACGCCACGTTCTCCTTGCGCTCCGTTTATCTGTCCTTTCCTCATGCCTTTTCCCTTCGCCTCATGCCCTTTCACCTCATGCCCCCTTGCCTGAATATTGTACTGTACACCACGCGACCTGGTCTAATATTGCAGGTTTGCACGAAAGGATTTATCTTGTGCTATTCCCTCGCCCATTCAACTGTAATTTACTACATACAAGTATTACACACATGTACCTCTTCAACATAGATGTACTCACGAAAACCGTATTTATAGACATGACATGCCTTACCCACTGGACGACCCGCGAGTGAATATTCATAAATCTTAAGTCGTCCTTACATGGGTCGACTACATAAACAAAGCGTCAAGCGAGCGACGCAGATTCAGATCTCAAGCCGACACCAGCGCTAATCCTCACTTTGTTTCCGTCTTCGTCATCCCTGCACTCCTATTTTAATCTCTCACTTCTATGTCTCCCACACCGTCACAACACCTAACCCGACGATGCCGATGCACATTGACACAGGCTGGATCAAGGCGAACTGGCATTGGTGCAAAGTGAAGCCTGCGCTAAGGAGCGCACTGGCTGCGTGGATTGCGATGGTGTTGTTCTTGATACCTACGGTGCAGAGGTGGTTGGGGCAGGTACGTTCTTCGTTGAGTTCTAGGACGAGAGAGGAATGCTGAATCATGTTGCGGGCGTAGGCGGGTTTCCTGATTCTTATAGGTGCGTATGGTCTCTGGACGAAACAAACGAGAGACTGAAGGAAGATGTCTGTTTGTCTTGTAGCATCGGTGCTCTCGCCACCTGCAGAACCTTTCGTAGTCGTCTTCGAGCGAGAGACGATCATCTGCATATTCGTCGCCGCGTCCTGGGCATGGTCGTGTCTTGGGATATTTGCAGCGAGTAAAGCCAGAAGCACCATTATCCCAGCTAGCGAGATGACTGTTTCGCCGTATCATGGGGAGTATATCGAGGCTGCGGTGCGTTCTCTCTTCACGGGAAGGTTCTCTGCCACGTCTCGTGCTTACTCTCATACTGGTCAGCCTGGAGTCATTCTCGGTGTCTTCCTCGTCTTGGGCACCTGTGTTCTACTGTTCATCAAGGCTCGGCAAGGACCAGGTCCATACACATTCGCCACGCTCCTCGGGTGCATCTGCATGGGTATGTCCCTCCTCCATCCACTCGTCTCCCACCTCATTCTCTCACAAAACAACAAAACAGATATCTCACTAACAACCGCCCATCTCTTCCCCTACCCCTTCTACGACATCGGCCAAGCCATAATCGTCCCCGTCACACTTCACACCGCCATCGCCCTCCTCACCTCCATCCTATTCTTCCCCAGCCCAGTGAGCGCGCTGTTTGTGATGAGGATGGGGGACGTGATCGCGTCGGCGAGGACGAACATGAGGAATCAGATAGGGCTTTTGGAGATGGTGGGGGGTGGGCTGCAGTGGTACGTGAAGGAGAAAGATGATGGAGGTGGTCCTCCTGGAAGTCCGGTAACTGAGAATGGCGAGGGGAGCAGCGCTCAGCATTGTGCAGACAAGCGAGAGAAGGTCTTGGGTACCAGCGATAAGTCAGGCGCGAAGCCTGCCGCGAGTGAGGAAGCATTGGCCACAACACCCTCTTTCGATGACGCCCTGTCGAAGCTCAGGATAGGCGTGAAAGGCTCAGAAGCACTTCTTGTACCCCTTGCCTCAGCAGGGAGACTCATGAAGAGCGATCTGGTGTATGGCCGGGTGAATCCACTGGATTTCAAGGTACGCTACCTTACAGACTATATGGTCAAGGGTGTGCTGATGCGCTTCTTAAATGTAGGATCTTCAAGCAACAGACCGCAAGCTCGCGGTCAGGAGCGACGGAATGACCTTGTACTGGGGAATCGTAGAGCGAGAGAGGGACGGGGTGTTTGGTCGCCATATGAGTGTGATGCCGATGACGAGTCGACTCCATTCAAGGTTCATTGTCTCCTGTTGTATCGGTTTGAACAAAATCGCACATCGCTATATGTAGATTGGATACGCCGCTTAGAGGGCGCAGTCGCGTTCACACACCTGTCGCGTCTCGAGATACATCTTCCGAGCACACCGCAGGTCAGCATCCACGGGACTCTCCCAGCGACAATGCGCCTGATTCACCGTCACAAATGCACCACCACCGGAAACGACGTACACGCAACAACCACCCGCATCACGTCCGTTTCGCCGACGATATCCACACCCAACGACACCACACATTCAACCAATCTCCCACTCCTACCAGTTCACACTCCTACCAGTTCACACTCCTACTCATAATGACCATCACCACCACTTCCACCACACCCTTACCTCGCACCTATCCCATCTGTCTCATTCCCTTTCTTCTCTCCACCTCCACCTACCCACCCGAAAACAACCCCCCGTGGGCGTATTCGAATCCATGGGATACCTCCTCGCCGAACCGGACCTATTCCCAAAGTATGATGAACGCAGTGCATTTACGCCCGCCGCTATGGCGAAGATACTTTCGAGTACATGTCTCGAGGTGGTCAGGGAGGTGGAGGGCGCAATGGCTGTGGGGGAGAAGTGGGTGAGAGAGGGGGGGAGGTGGGGGAGGTGGAGGGAGGTTTTTGCGAAGATTGGCGTGAGTGTTGGGCGAGCGGTGAAGGGGAGGAAGAGCACTGAGGAGAGGTTGGAGGGGCTGAGGGAGAGGAGAGAGAGGATGAGGGGGGTGTTGGAGAGGTTTCAGATGGGCGGAAGGTTGGTTCTGCTTCCTGTTTGTCCTGATCGCGATGCTAAATTTTGTTGTGCAGGCATCGGGTGCTAGACCCGTACAGGCCTATCCTAGAGTCAGACTACCCGGGGACTGTGCTGGAGGGCGAGGATATCCCGCCGCATCGATATCTCTTCCATTGTTATGTTTACCAGAGCCATTTGATCAGGTATTGTCAGTTGGTGTTGCAGCTCGTGAGTACTAGGAGTCGTTATTTGTTTCCTGCCATTCGCATTCTAACACGGCGGATCTCGCAGCTGGACGAGATTATCCACATCGCTGAGACGAGGCGAACGAGTCGGCTCTGGACGCCTGCGGAGAGGCTGCTGTTCAGGTGGAACGATAGGTGGAAGGCGCCGGAGACGCTGGACAAGGAGGACGATGAGAATCCTGGTACGTTCACCTCCTTATGCATCATTCTTACTCTCCTTATCCTTCTCGTTTCGGTCCTGCCAACCTTCCCTCAGAACACATTCCCGGCATTCGATCCTCCTGGGACGAAGACTTCGACCAAGTCGACATCGGACTCGCGCGGAAACGGAATCCTGATTTCCTGCCCGCGCGGAATGCGTTTGAGTGGGTTATGGATCGAGTGTATAGGTGTGTTGCGGGGTTGGGAGGGGGGAATGTGTTGTTTGCGATCAAGGCGGGGGCGTTGGGCAGTACGTCTGGTTTCTCCAGAATAATTATGGCTGTCCGTGTGCTGATTGGTATTCTCACGCCCACTTAACGATCATATTGGTGCCGATTTTGCTGAAGAATACGGCCGGGTTTGCGTATGGTGAGTTCCGGTTGTTGAGGCGTGGCGTGTGTGGCCGTCGGCTGATAGTTGGATTTGCTCGACAGCGAACAAGTTTGTGTGGGCACTGTGAGTTGTCGTTTAAGGATCGGGACGTTTGAACGTCGCCTTTACACGACCTGACCCTGACACGTAGGATTATGGCCCAACTCACGCTAGCACGATTCAGAGGCGACACGGTTTTCGGGTTTACAGCACGAATTATCAGCACGTTCTTGGGCGGGCTTGTCGGGTTACTCATCTGGTGCGACGATTCGCCTTCGTCTACCTTCTTCCACGCTGACGCTGGGCTTTGAGAACTAGGTACATCGGCTCGGAAGAGGCAGAGGGAATCCCTTCAGCATCGCTGCTGTTACCTTCGTGGCTTTCCCGTTCTTCTTTTATGCGAGGTTGTACTGGCCGGGTCCGCCGATGACGAATATCATCTTTTTCGTGACGATTTCTCTAGTATGTTCTTTGTCGGGTCAGTGTTGTTGTAGCTGCTAATTCTCATGAATGGATCTGGGTTGTTGGGTATTCGTATCAAGACGAGTATCAGCTTACTGCGTCTTCCCCCGGGGTTGGGTGGGCTGTTGCCTGGGTGAGTTCAATAGAATACGCTGTGTGGGCCTTTGAGACTGAGCGTGTCTCCTTCCTCAGAGGCGGTTCGTTTTAGTGACTGCTGGAGTTACTGCTGCTGGGTACTTTCATCGCCTCTTCTCGATGATGGTAGCTTATATTCTTACCCAGGATCTTCTCCTTCTTGCCACCATCTACTACAATCCGGTTATACCAACGCATCACGCTCTCACTACCGTCTCCGAGCTCCGCGCTGTTTATTGTTCCGTCGACTCGTTTGCCAATAGTCGGAAGGACTACGACATGACGGAGATCATACGGACGTTGACGGCGATTAGAGCGAAGTTGAATCGGTCGTTGTTGCTCAAGACGAACGCGATTTATGAGGTTAGAATTGCAGTGCATGAGTCGTATGTGGGGATCAGGGTGACTCACATTATTTGCTTGATAGTTCTCGTTAAGGGGAAGGTGGCCTGCGAAGCGGTATCATAGAGTGCTGGAGTTGCAAATGTGCGGAGTCTTTCGCGTATTTGGGAGGTTCTGCTGACTGATGCTCTGCAGGGAACTCGCGTACTCGTTGTCTCATCTGCTTACTACCATCGAGAAGCTGGAGCCCTCTTGGACGGGCGCCTTTCTCGTCCGGTCGGTCGCACCTTTAGGATCCAGATGTTCAGGGCGACGTTCTAGCTGTCTTCAGTACGCCCTTCTTCTTCCTTTTCCCTCCTAGGTCTAGATGATAACGACGTCTGTTCTTCAGGCATGATCGCCACCGCTCTCCGAACCGGCACCCCGCTTCCCCAAATCACACCCTGCCCCCTTATCAGCCGGATCGGACAAAAGGCGTATGGGCTGAATATCATCCAGCACCATGCGGAGGACGACTTTGGGCTGCCGAGGACGTTGACGAAGGAGACGCTGGAGAACGAGCAGTATATGTGCGTCGTGCTTTCGTTAGAGTTTAGTTTGTCATTCTGATCATAACATTGGGGTCACTGTAGGATGCTGTGTGTAGCGACGTCGACGACGTTCAAGGTTGTTGCAGCGCTAGACAAGCTGATGATAGCGACGAAGGAGATCGTGGGGGAGCATTATCATATTCATGGGATGAGCATGGACCCGAGGAGGAGCGCGAGCGGAGGAGTGCCGCTGGAGTAGGACGAATTCGTGGACTGTTGGTGGGGTTTAGGACTTGATGTTCTCGGAAGAGCTTGTGTAGCTACACAGTACTACATAGCTAATGTCACAGTTTGAGATGGTGAAACTCTCGACATTCTACGCACAATGACCAACTACGAGTCGCACGCTGCTGAATTCACGGGCTCAACCACAAAGTCGAAGGTGGCGCAGGCTGTCTAACTTGCTTCCTGCAGCGATGTCCAAATCGCCATCAATACAAACGCCTTTCACCAAGCTCTCATACTATTGTAAAGCTGCTGCTCGACCTACTCACACACTGCTCACGTCAGCTGTACGAATTTGGAGAAACTCCTGTTGGACTTGGACAACAGCCCCAACCTGTTCCTTTAATCCAAGTAGAAAGTACGCATACCGGGACCCGCGCTCAAGGTCACAGCGCTGAGAAGCAGCTGCGAATAAGATTGGCGCTGAGAATGCTTAGGGGCTGTGGGAGTTCCTGTTACAGCTTAATAGTATGGAAAGCCGCGCTTTCTAATGTCATTGGAAGCTGAACGCTGATGGTCTGGTGAGGCTCTGATTCGCTCATCAGCTTTATGGCGTTTGGTGATCATCTTTCGTTGTTCCTTGCTATGTTCCTGTTGCGGTTCAAGCAGTCCCAGCATCGCAAAGCCCGCTGTGGCCTGCGCTAGGTACTGCATTTGACCAATCAGAGTCGTGGTACTCCAGATCTTCACACCGACCACAGCTTCAAATCGAGAACATCGCTCATAGCTGTTCTGAGCGGATATGCCGCATTCCCCACACCAAGATATAGCTTCAAGTTGTATCCGGTGATTGCGTCCCTCGTCTACCGTCAATGTTTGGTGGATGGCGCAGTAACACTTATAAACAGCACACCAGCGCATTCCGCGCTTGCTTCCCATACCCTTGGAAGGCACACTTTCTTTCACTTTCGTTGTGCTCTACCAGGACCACCTAGCCTGGCTCCGTTTCTTTGCCTGGATACTGGCTATCCTGTGCATCTCTCACGCTCTTTCGTTCTGTCACCAGCTCTGGCTGGCTATACCAACGTCAATTTTCCCCGCTTTCGAGCTTTCGCTGTTGTCAAGTCCCCACCCCAAGTTCCCGCATTGGCAAAGACTCGAAGATGACCTATAACCCGCCAAACTGAACGTCATGAGCAACCATACAACTAATTTTTCTTACAATGGTGCGTACCCGATGCTACCAATTCTCAGAATGTCGCGCTTGACTCACTGTCGCATAAGGTTCGGAAAACGATGGATCCGAGTCTTGTGGCAAGCCCAACGACTTTGGGCGTTGGCGTGGGTGGAAAGACGGGAACTCTGACTCGGACGTCTCTGAGGGCATCTTTATGCCCTGGCAATTCTTTCATCTACTGTCCAGCCTCGTCCTTCTCCCGGTTCTCACCGCCACTTTCATCCTATCCAAATCCATCAAACGAAGACTACCGACGCTCATAAACATCTGCTTTGTATGGTGCTCTGTCTTCCTCGTATATGCTTTTACTGACCGGCTGTGCTAGGTTTGGTTTATGTCTGGACACATCTACTCGTTACTGTGAGTTCGATTTGACTAGATCTGCCGGGAAGTACGGCGGTGATTGACCGTCATCTTACACCAGTTACTACGGAGGTAACAACAAACCAACTCCAAGGCTATGCAAGATACAAGCCGCACTTATGACTGGGGTTCATCCTATGTGAGCTCGAGTCTTCATAAAGCGAAGCAGCAATCAGGTCAGGCTAATAGTATCATTGACCTCTCAGGTGGTTTACTGCACTTCTCATGCTTGTCGTGCATGTCACTTTGATTCTCAAGAAACCTGGCTTCCTCCGACGCGTGCAAGTGTTCTGGGTGCGGAAACACTCGCTTTTCTCCTACTATGTAGAATACGACCCGGTCTGATCTCTCCTCCTGAACTAGATGATCATAGCTCCATACCTGATGTTCCTCCTGTGGGCGCTCGTCGCCGTTTATGTGGGCATATTTTGACCTTCCTTGCTGTCTTGACTAATCACCGCAACTAGGGCCTTTCTACCTGTAGCAAAAAGGGTAACGGATACAACGAATGCCTTCAGCAAGCTTTCAACAAGGAGCGACAGTTCGTTCGCGAACTGCACTCGTACAAGAACAATGATGCAGGCAGTGATATGTACGCACGATCGTCGCACTACCCGTCTCCTTCCCTCTCACCATCTCATTGTAGTACACAAGCCATGAGCATATTCACCCTTATTATCGGGATTCTGATCATAGGTGTGGAAAGTGTGTACTTTCCGTTGTAGTGTCCAGCGGAGAGAGCTGCTGATGAGTGGATCCTTCTAGGTCATCTGGCTGTTGACTTGCATGGCTTCTACAAGGGATTGAGCTTCTCTCACCACATCGACATCTGCCTTTTGGTGAGGGTGGTCTTCTTCTCGGTGTACATCTCTGTTCTCGGTGCTATGTGCTTTCGCTATCATATTACTCGCAGCGGAATGTCTGGCTCATCGTCGAACATGCTAGCATGGAGGTTGCCCGGCTTTTTAACCATAAGTCTCTCGTACCAGATATGTATACTGCTACCTGTGAGCTGTCTATTTCCCGTATCGACTGAGATACACAGCTTACGCATTCTATTTGTTACAGTGGGTTAGTATACCGCGTGTCTGGTGACGTTCGGCATGAAGAAACAGTATGACTGACTCCTCTCCCTCAGGCTTGGTCGTATTCTTGATCTTCGGTACCCATCCGGTGAGCAAAGGCTTCAATGCCGGGAATCCCATTTCGACTCCCATTTCGATGCGCTGACGCTATCGGCTTCTCCAGGATGTCGTACACACATGGATAGGTTGCTTGCTCTGCCGCAGAAGATCCAAGCGTCAGCAAACCGGCAAGGCAGATATCAGCTTACCTTTGCAGAACAATTACGGGAAAGGAAGCAGCAACTCATATATAGAGCCCAAGCGACGTCGATCCTCGTCGGTACCCTTCGTGGATAACCGCAAAGCATTACGCGCATCAGCTCCGCCACTCTGGGAGATTCACAAAGTATCAGCTGCTCACGCTCTGGGGAGGCCGAGAAGTCTTCAAGCGACGCAAGTTAGAGAATGATATGTACGCTTCGTGATGTTTTTCTGTTTTTCTTCTATACAGTACTGGACTTTCGTTTATCTTTGTAAACTAGAGGACTCTGCATGTTCCAACCCCAGCACCTGAATTGCACCAACATTCATCAGATCACATTACCGCATTGACATGGGCGCTTAAGACCATGACTGCTGCTGCAAAGTAAACGCCCAGATCTCTTCCTCTCCTAACTTGTCTCCGCCCATCATGAAGCCCATACCCTCCTCATCATCCTCGTATGCCTCCGCTCAGATTACCCAGTATCTATCTGCCCTCAACTTAACTGGCGATGTCTCTGAGGCCAACCTACCATCACCGACGCTTGAGAATCTGCACAAGATCCACATCCTGCACACTGTGTCTTTCCCGTTCGATACTACCGCGATCCACTAGTAAGCACGTCTTGAACTGAAATCGATTTGCGAATCTCTGATCAGTCTTAACAGCACCCCAACTCATGCGATGGACGTAACCTCTCAAGGTGTGTTCCGGCACTTCGTCGCGGAGCGCCGAGGCGGCTCGTATTGCTTCGGACACAACGTCCTCCTCCTCGAGGTCCTCAAGGGGCTCGGATATCAGTGAGCCTCTCCATTCCGTACATACCATCGCCCATCCTATGCATTTGCACCGTCCCGCTGACGTTTTACTTTCCAGCGTGTACAGTGGCGGGGCGGAGCTAGAAGATCTGCTCCCACCTCTGCAGACCATGACGCGATGTGCACACATGATCCTGTTTGTCCAGATCCCAGGCGATAGCAGCGGGGCGACGTACGTCGCCGACGTCGGGCTGGGCGTGTCGGGGCTCATACGACCTATCCTGCTCTCTGACGATAGGGACAATGTCGCAAAGGGAGCTACACCCTGCGAAGCTCATCGCCTGCGCAGGATACCCACTCCAGAGGGACATGAAGGTATCTATCTAATCCGTTGCCTTCCTTCAAACTCCCTGCTGAATCCACAAGTAGATGACACAGCACACCAATCCTCGAATACCTCCCTCTCAAATCTCGCTGCCCCGATTCCCCAACACCACGCTGGGAATCCGCCGCCATCTTCTCCGAGCAATAATACCTCCTCGAATTCGAGCGCGCCTCTTGGTTCATCACCGAGGGCCCCTGCCAGCGCTTCAATTGGACGATGGTTTGCATCCGCTACTTCCTCTTCGACCCCTCCACAGGCAAGGAAATCGACGTCGCCACACGGCCGTTCAGTCTTGCGGAGCTTGAAAAGCTGCAGGTAGGGCGATACACCCTAGATGCGGATCGGGTGAAGCGTACGGTCGGGGAGAAGTCTGAACTTCTGGAGGTGGTGAAATCGGAGGGCGAGCGGATCCGTGTGTTAAGGGGGACGTTCGGGATCTTGTACGATGTCGAGGACGAGAAGCACGTCGTTGGCCGACCAGGAGCATTGGGATCCGACTTCGTACCACCTGTGTTCCCTAGAAGGGCTATGCCTATCATACCCAATTAGAGGAATCAGATTCGAGGCTCGATAGAGAGGGCAAACGTGATTAGGATAAATACGAGGCTGTAAGTTAAGTAGACATGGTATGACCTGAAGCTGCACAGAACATGTAGGAGAACACCCGATCGTACCAAAGCAGAAAAAAGGAAGGAGGAACGGGTTACTACTGGATAATAAACAAAACTGAGAAAAGAGAAGCTAAATATTATACATCCACTCGCAAAGACTGGTTTGATGGTATTGGACATTTGCATGTTTTGAGTGGGGGGGAAAGGGGGAAAAGAAAGGAGACGACGGTCATGACGATAGTGTTTTGGTATGTACAGGGCTGTGGGACTTGGAAGGAAATGAGAGAGGTGCATACGAGGGTTCTAATCATGCTGAAGGAAAGAAAAAGGGCATAGAGCTAGGAGTGCTTGTGATTATCTTGTGCCTGTGAGTCGCCGGACTCGGAGGTCTTCTAGGATTGCATGACCAAAGAACGAAGCTCTCGTTGGTCGATCTTAAGCCTGATTGTTGCTTCCCACTTCGGGCTATACCCACCGAGTTCTGTGGGCTACTTGTTGTCTGGAGCAGAACGTGTCTGCATGTAACGCTTCCGACTCTACTGCTTCTGCTTCTCGATGACACGCCTACAGTTCAAGCATCAGTGCCAGGTCCAATCCTGGGAAAAACAGAGGTGACTCACGTCCTGACGGAATCATACAAGAACTGATACGTCCTCAATCTCCCCTTCAGCCTCCTGATGTCCAAGGCATACGTATCCTTCAGGCCGTCCAGCCTGGTCAGCTCCACGCTGAACCTGACCTCGTCCCCTCCGTCCTGCGCCGCCGCTCCGTAGATCGGCTCGGGGATTAACGTTCCAGCAGAGTCCGTCGCGAGGGCGCTGGCGTCGACTTCGACCGCGGGAGTGGTAGCGGGCGTAGAGGACGTCGAGTCGAGTGCGTTCGAACTGTCGTCGCTCTCTGAGGGCGACATCGGCGTGTTAGGGGTCGGTGGGGCACCAGCCTGGGAAGACTGGCGGCGCATGAGCAGCCCACGAAGCATTGCGCTTCCGCCTTGGAATGCAGATGGCACAGGCAATCCTCGTCGATCGACCTAGAAAAGACAATCCCAGTCAGTCACAGATGATTCAAAATGAAGAGAAGTAGCATACCCCATTTAATGCCGCACTCCCCGCCATATTGAACGCCGCCACACCCGCGCCGTCCCCAGCACCTCCCGTCTTTCTCCTCCTCGCCCTAACACATCTGAACTTGAAGTCCGTCTCCATCTGCACTTCCAATCCCATACTCTTCAGCACAGCACAGACACTCGCCATCGTCACACTGGGTACGACAGTCGTCACCAGCGTCTTGTCCAGCGGGCCATTGTGCAGCCTGGGTACTGGAGCTAGAATAGCTTTAGCACCGTTGGAAGAGGTGATAGGTGTGGCGAGAGGCGAAGGCGCAGGACCAGGTCGGAACATGCTCATCAGGTTGGACGATGAAGTTCCAGTCGCCGTTCCGCTTGTCGTAGGCGTAACGAGCGGCGCCGCAGACTGGGCCGTTGGCTTCGCGGTGATAGCAGAAGGCGGTGGTGGAGCCACAGACGTCGGCTCAACCATGATCGACCCAGTCTTGTTCTTCGTCCTGAACCAATTCATCACCTTCTTCGCTTTGCTCGTGCTGGCTGGGTTCGCTCTGATACCACCCGCGCTTCTCCCACCCATCTCCTCGTCCACCTCCCTCTTCTGCGCTGGAGGCTGAACCTTCTGAGGTTGCGGCGACGCGGAAACGGGCGTGACAGCTGCCTCGGCCTGCGCCATGCTCTTCCTCTGCGCCCGGCTCTTGATGCTCTTGAGGGGATCAACCATAACAGTCAACGTGCTTCTCTTTTTCTTCTCCTTCTCTTTTTCTTTGCCGGGCGAAGGAGCAGGCGAGAAGTCCACAGTCGCGCTGCTGCGTCCGATACTCGACTTGGGCGTGACGGACACAGAGACGGAGCGCCCAGAAGAGTCACTCGGTGCACGAGAGCTTCGCGCGCCTGTTTGAAGAATGGAGCCGCTTGACCCGGAGGCGGAGTGTGCGTCTGAAGGGGGAGAGGTGCTGATCTTGCCAATTGATGCGCCGCGTTTGTGGCCTGGCGATGTCTTCTGCTGTTGTTGCTCTGGCTCGTCGGTCAACGGACCACCTGGTTATAAAACAGACAATTAGCTTCGGGTCAACAACCCATGATGAAAGAACGTACCAGACGTAGTAATCCCCGCGGCCCCAAATGACCCACCAGGCACTGGCGTCCCCGGTGGACTCGCCGCACTGATATGCACGCTGGGCGGGCTGATGGTCATTGTCTTCTGGCTTCCCGTCGTATCTGTCCTCGTGGGCTGGGAGGTAGGCGTAACCGGTGTCGGCGTCGCGGGGGAAGTGCTCTCCTTCGGTGGTGTCACCGGCACGCTCTCCTTCCTCGCATTCCCATTGGCATGGGCGTTCTCCTTTCCAGACGGTCTCCTCGGCGACGGGGTAGGCGGCAAGACAGGCGTCGGCGTCGAATCATACTCGACCTGGATCGTATGCCTGTCCACCTTCTTCTTCTTCCCTCCAGCTCCCATCTCATCGCCCAGATGCCCTGATCCTGAGACCGGCGGCTCTTCCCTGTCTCTCTTTGATTTGGTCACAGAGGACGAATCGTCTCGGGCGGAAGGAGGGGCGCCGAAGGGATCGACGTCCATAGGCGCATATCCCATCGACTTGCCACTCACAGGCGAAGACGTGACTGCCATCGACGCATGTCCCTTCTTCGTCGTCGGCGCGGTCATCGACACCGAGCCCATATCCATCGCCTGCGGCTGCGGCTGGCTCTCGTAAAGGTACTGCGGTTGTGCGCTCCTCGTCCTTTCCACAGGCGGGGGTGCCGTCGCTGACAATTGTTGTCCAGAAGAAGATGAGGAGGCAGCGGCGGTCTGGCGCATCTGTCTCTGATACGCCAGTCTCTTTTGCTGATGTTGGTCCATCGCCTGCTTCTCCAACTGCGCGACCGTCTTCCCAAACACGGTGGTGACTCCTTCAACCTGTCCAGGATCTGGCATGGAGTGCTGCTGGCCAGCGAGCCACGGATGGCGCATGATGGCAGGAAGGTCGGCACGGCGCTTGGGGTCGGGGACGAGCATAAGCCCGAGGATGTCGCGCGCGGACCCGGAGACGTATTCGGGGAAGGAAAGAGGGGTGTTGACGATGTACTTGTAGAGAAGGTTGATGTTGTCTCCGTCGGGATTGGCTGGGTCGTCGTCAAAGGGGAGGTACCCCGCTAACATCGCGTACAGGATGACACCACAACTCCAGATGTCCACGGCCGAGCCGACGTAGAGACCATCGGAGATAACGAGCTCCGGAGCGGCGTAACACGGGGAACCGCAAGAGGTCTGCATGAGGTCGTCGGCGCGGTGTTCGAAGCGGTTCGCGAATCCAAAGTCGGTGATAATGACATTGCGGTTCTTGTCCAGGAGCAAGTTCTCGAGCTTGAGGTCGCGGTGGACGATTTTTTTCTGGTGGATGTACCATACGCCAGAAATAAGTTGAGAAAAGAGTTTCGCGGCGTCTTTCTCGCGGAGGTAGCGGTGGGCGAGGATGTGGTCGAAGAGTTCACCTCCGGAGGCGTATTCGATGATGATACCGATGTACTTGTCGGTCTCTATCACGTCGTAGAGACGGACGATGTGTGGGTGTTTCAAGTTCTAGGAGTTAATGTATTAGGACGTGTCGGCTGTGGAAGGGAGAATAAGTACGTACGCGTAACACCTCGATCTCCCGCTCGACCTTGGACATTCTGGCTTCACTGTCCACGTTTCCTCTCCGTATCAGCTTCACAGCGACTTCCTCGCCCCACTGTACATGCAACCCTAGCTTCACTTTGCCGAATTCACCTTCACCAAGGGTCTGCAACAGCAAGTAGGGTCCAAACTTGGGAATCGTCCGTCGCGGGTGAGCAGCGGCGTAAGCGACTGCGGCGGGGTGGGAGTACACGTCATGGGGCGCTGTCTGTCCACCTCCACCTTGCGAGGACAAATCGTGCTGCTGCTGGCGGTCATGGTGGTGCCGGGGATGGTCGACGGTACTCGGAGCTCCTATCGTATGTGTTGCGCGTTTCTGCTGTTGTCTACTTTGGTGCGGCTGGGGCGTCATCATACTTGTCGACGCTGGCGACACCGAGACTGGCCTGCTCGACGCGGCACTCGACGTCGTCGGCTGGTTTAAATGTTGCTGAGGGTGGTGCTGGTGCATCTGGGTTTTGTTGTGATGATGGGAAGAGGAGGAAGAGGGTTGTTGGTGTTGTTGTTGTTGATCAGGTTGAGTACGCCACACGAACTGGTCGACTAGGCCAGCTGGTGGCATTAACTAGGAGAGCGTTCTAGGCTTTCGGGAACGGGTCCAACAGCGACGAGGTAAGGAGGAAAGAGTGACAACGACGACAAACAAACTGGTTACTGATCAAATCATCCACGTGCGGGCGCTCTAATTATGGCTGTCCTTAATGAACATCGTCAAGGCGATCCAATCAGAAATATTCTCGCGGGAGCAAGGCAAAGAGTTCGAGGGTATGGATGGGCATCTGGAAAAAGAGTAGGAGGATATGTAAGAGAATATGTACGTGGATATGTAAGAATACGAGGATATGTGAGAGGATATGTACAATAATACCACAGCCCGGAATACAGTACAATGAAAGAAACCAAAACCACCACCTCAACGCCTCATCACCTTCTCCCTCAGTTCGGCCCCCTTCAGCCTCGCCCTAAGATACTCCAACCGCTCCCCATACATCCCCAGCACCTCCTCCCTCCTCCTCTGAACATCCATTCCGCTCCCCAGCCCGCCCATGCCCACCCCAGCTCCGAGCGAACTCGTCACCATCAGGTTTCCAGTGGCGAAGGAGGCGCCACCGTCAGAGTAAGTAGTCGCTCTTGACGAAGACCGGAAGTGATTTATATGATGAGGGTGATGTGGAGGAGATTTCGACGTTGGCGGAGAATGATGTCCATGCCCATGTCCGTTGGTTTGCACAGGATGCTCTTCATGATGTCGATCTTCCCGATGTAGCAAGTCTTCTCTCCCCGCCAACAAATCATCCCCGTCCAGACGCAACGGAGGAAGATCTTCCGCTCCCCCAGCCTTCTTCGTAATCGTCACCGTCACCTCCCCCTCGTCGCCCTTATCCTTCGACGACTCCCCCTCCCCATCCGACCCCAGCCCCAAATCCATATCCTCCTCCTTAACACCCGACATCCTCGCCAAATGCGCTGCGCTCGCGTTCCTTGACAAAGTCCGCCCACTATGTCCATGTCCATAATGATGTGCGTGGTGCGTCGGCTGCAGCGGTATCGTCGGTAGCCGTCTCACGCCATTCGAGCTCTCCCCTCCCAGTCCGTGAGCACCCTCAGGACCAGGATCAAAATGCGACCTCCCAATATTCAAATGCGACAGCACCGGTGGATCCAGATCATCCCCGCCCTCCTCCTCCCTCAAAGAAGCCGCAGTAACAGTCCTCTTCCTCGTCAAACACGGCACAGGCGGCAACGCCCTAACCTCCACATCCCCATACCCGCCCGTCTCTCCCGATCTCACCCGTCCATGCGCGTAGTTCTCTTCCACCACTAACGAAGAAGAATCTTTCCGGCTAAGCGACATACCCAACGACTTTCCAGACTTGATACTACTCCCCGTCAAACTCCCCGCTGAGCTCTTGTTCCGCACCAGGCGGTTGGCGAAGTAATCCTTGTTGCTGAAGATATTCTGCGGCGTAGCGGGGGGAAGAACGGGCGAGGAGGCAGAGCTGCTCCAACCTCGAGGAGAACCAGTTGCGGATGAGGCCCCGCCGAAAGAAGACGGTCCGTTAACCGCACTGAAACTCCCGGTACTAAGCGTACTTATCCCCCTCGCGTGTCTCGACGGGGAGCTCGACACCGGCAGCCTCCCTGCCCCTGTGCCCATGCCGACGCTAGACCCCGACGCATTCCCCACCAACGCGACCCCCGCAGCACTAACGATTCCCCTCCCCACGCTCGGCGTCAAACTCGATATCGAACCTGCGCGGGAGGGACCTCTACTGCCGTTCCCGAGGGGGCTGGGTCCGTGCGGGTGGTGCGGGAGGGAGATCGAGCTGCTGGGCGCGTGGTGCGGGAGGGAAATCGAGGCGTGGTGTGGGTGTGTGCTTGGAATGGGCGAGTGGGTGTGAGGACGAGAAAGAGACGAACTCGACGCGTGTCCCATCACCGGACTCGCAGCAGGAGGAACAACACCCAAACTCATCCCGTCCCCCATCGCGCTCCCATACAACCGCAGTGCCTTCTTTCCTCCACCGCCACCTGGCGACGCCCCTCCCCCCAGACTCGCCGACCCCCCCGCAAAACTCGGCGCAAAACTACTCCCCGCAAAGCTCAACACCGAATACACCGACATCGGCCCTACACTCGACCCTACACTCCTAACCGACACACTCGACGCCCCCGTCCCCGCTCTACTCCCCCCCTTCCTCAAACTCCCACCCCCACCACCGACACTCCCCCCTTCATCGGCGAGGAGGAATGGGTGATGTGGGTGCGGGTGGACTTCGATGCCGTTTGCATTCCCGTTCCCTGCCCCGTTCCCTGCCCCGTTCGCGTTCCCCGTCCCGCTGCCTGACCTAGCCCGATGAGAATGGGACTGAGAATGGTGCGGGTGAGAGTCCTCGCCCTCGCCCCCAAGGCTCATCTCAAGCCCATCAAACGCCTCCATCAACCTCCTACACTCATCCTCCACATCCCTAATCGCAGCGCGCAACACACCGGGCGTGGCAGTCCCCGAGGGATCGGGGTCCGGCCATGCGATCGTTGATGATGCAGAAGCGGCAATCGACGCAGCGGAGGGGGCGATGGACGGTGAAGACGGTGCGATGGAAGGTTGCGAGTGATGCGAAGCTGCCCCCGTGGATCGGGCGCCGATGGAGTGGGGGTAGGACGTGGATTGGGAGACGAACGAAGGCGTAGTCAACGACGTAAGCGAATGATTCAAATGTAGCGAGCCCTGCGATGTCAGACTCTGCGTATACATCGACGTGCGATTCGACGATCTGAAGTGTTCCTGGTCCGAGGATCCAGCGCGCTGTGGTTGGGGAGGAGGATTAGGCTGCGAATACGAATACGGCGAATACGAGCTCGGCGGTGCGCCCTTCCTCATACTCCCCGCACTCCTCGGCGCCTTTAACCCATTCGCACTCGCATTCCCATTGGCAGCACCACCGCCCCCGCCAGCCCACCCCCTCCTCCCCACCGGCCCCGACGTATAATACCCCTTCACCCCCGGCGGAAAGTACCCCCCATTCCCATACTCATCGTCCGGACTCCTCCCCAACGAGCCGGAGGACAAACTCCCCGTGTCCCCACCTAATTCGACGGCGCTCCGGCCTCGAAACTCAGAGAGTCGGTTACGTAGGTTATTCGCTAGTCCTCCACCTCCCCCGCTGCCACCCGCCAACCCCCCACCGCCGCGCGACTCGTCAGTAGGTGACGGCGTCAACGCGGAAGGGCTCGAGGCAACCCGGCGGCTGATGATGGGTGACGGGGCGGGGCGTTCTTTGTCCGGTGAGTCGAGGTTGTTGTTGATGTCCTTAGTGACAGACGCGGATTTCTTAGGTCGGAAGAGGATGGATTTGATAGATGATAAGTTCGAGGCGGAGGTGATGATGGAGGGGGATCTAGTCGTGGTGGGTGGTTTGGTTGTGGGGGGTGGGGGTGGAGGAGGGGTCGGAAGTGCGGCTGAAAGGGTAGATGTTAGTGAGGAGGTAGGCAGGACGAGGATTATAAAGAAACAGAGAAGGTAGGGCATCCAGAAGGCCAGGGCGAGTGAGAAGGCAAGTGTAAGAAGGCAAAGTATGTAAGAAGGCAAGGTGTGTAACAAGGCAAAGCGGCAAACATATAGGGATACAAGTGGTGTGGAGAGACGTGTGCAACAGCAAAACACTAGCCGAATTGAACGTACGTGGTTTCAACCGTGCCGAAGATATGGCTGGCACGACGTGCGATTCGGCAGGGAGGGTTGAGTCAGTGGTTGTTCGCGTGAATAAGTCCTGTCGTAGAACGCGGTATTCGTCGTCGCTGTCGTCCCCTTCGTTAGCCACTCTCCTCGATAACAAAGGCGGCGGCTGACCTGAGTATCCCCTTCCCATGCGCCACCGCCAGATCATTCAACCTCTGTGCAAGGTTCACACTGTCCATGAGTTAGTAAATGAAAGGAGGACGGAGGAGGAAAGGGAGGAAGACGCACGTAGTCGTATCCGCCGGCGTGGTGGGTGGTTTCTTCGTCGATGGCGTCGACGCCGGTTTATCCAGGGCGAACTGCACACCGGTGCGAATCGTTAACGGGCGTGCGGCGGACGTCGACGCTACAGGTATTGCAGACGCCAGAGTCCCACTTGCACATGAGCTCGGCTGGGCATACGACCTCGAACTCGGCTGACCATAGGAGCTTCCCTGCCCGTAGGACGAACTCCCCTGCCCATATGAACTTGACTGTCCGTACGAGGTTCCTTGTGCGGACGAGCTCCCTTGCCCGTTCGAACTCGACTGTCCGTACGAGGTTCCTTGTGCGGACGAGCTCCCTTGCCCGTTCGAACTCGACTGCTCATAATACTGTCCACCGATCCCACCCCCAGTCGTCTCATAACTCTGATCCTGCAACTGCCTCAGCGCAGCACTCGAAACAGCCCTCGAAGCCGCCATCCCGATCTGGATCCCATCTGGGTCGTCTGCGAGGTCCGAAATGTCCGATTTGTGTTTGTTTGTTGTGAGTCTGCCGTACTAAGAGGTGTTTCAGCATGAGCATTACGACAGGGTGGGAATATAATGAGGGTGGTGTGGGAAGACGTGGTGACAGGGCAGGGATGGAATTAAGAACTGTCGATGGACAGGACGTACGAGTTTGGCACGTAAACTTTGAGAGGAAGAACTGCTTTGTAGCTGGGGCGCGTGTAACATCTCTCCGCTTCCTCCTCCTCCGCTTCCACTCCCTCCCGCAGATGATGACTCCTTCTTAGACGACGACGACGACGAGAAGAACCCCATCTTAGTGTATTACAGTCAGCCCGAGGGAGGAGTATGGGTAAGAAAGCAACAGGTTAGCCTCGAGCGGCACAGGCGACCGGAGGGTGAAATGAAATTTCAATCAATCGACCGAGGAGGCGCCCGCCGCCGTCCCGCTGATCTTCTTCAACGCCGATCATCATGGTACGAGAACGACGCCCCGCACTTCCCACTCCATCCATGCATCTGATTACACCGTCGGTGCGAGCATCGTCGAGCGATGATGGTGGCACGAGTGAAATTGATGAAAGTATGCATAGTTCAAAACCGTTATTTACAGCTTGCCCAACGCTTCAAAACCACCTTAGCCTTAACCCTCCAACCACCACACGCCTCACCTCTGCTTTCCCATACAAAGCCTCCTCAAAAGCGACGTCTCCCTCCACTACAATTTCCCCGTCACGGTCTTTTAGATGCGCATTCACGCCCAACGTCCCATTCCACGGAGCAGCCGCCCCACCTCTCAGAAGCGGGATAGACGAATCGGTGGAGACGGCGTGACACTCAGCTATCCCACTCGATCGTCTTCTCGACCTCAAACTCGGCCTGCAGCAGGCTGCTGCTCGCTCTTGCGGAAGAGCTCGCACTACCTGTGCCCGTTGTCAGTGGTGAGTGATACTTCCCCACAGTCGTACTCCTTCCTTAGATTCTTCGCTCGAGAGATCCTTGAGCAAAACGATGATACAACCCATCTCTCAACGTCATATACTCCACCGTCACCACTGATCCACTCTCCCCCTCGGACCGGCGGGTGACTTTACCGTACTCGACGCCCCAGGGTGAGAAGGGGTTAAATGTGATGAGTTCTTTGATGATTATTGCTGACTCGTCGAATTGGTTCGAGATGGGACTCGGTCCCGTTGACGCCCTGTCCCAATATCTCAAAAGTCAATAGGGAGTTTGCTTCAGGAGACTAGGACTCGGCTCATGGATCGGATATTTGGAATGGATCGGATATACAAAGGATCAGACGCTGAAATCCGTCTCGATGGGCCTTCGAGGAGAAGTTTCTCTCTTGGGTGGATAAGGTCCTCTGTTGGACGGATGAGGTCCTCTGTTGGACGGATAAGGTCCTCCTTGGGATGAACAAGGCTGACTGGGTTCTCCTGGGTGTGTGTCCAGAGGGGTAAGAGGCCAAGGCTGTCTCTGACGGTGATGTTGCCGTAGATTTTGGCCGAGGGGTGAGAGTCTGCGGTTGTCCGAGTCGACGGTGACGTTGAAGACTTCGAGAAGCGGACGGCGGGTGTGCGTAGGTGCCGAGTCGAGAGCTGGGTCGTCGGCGGTGGGGGGCATATTGACTGAGCTGCACTGAAGCTTGAGTTGATTGCTCGAGATGGTTGCAGAAGGATAGAATCGAAGCCTTACATCATCAAGATCTCTCTTAAGCTTGACTTCCATCGCCGATCATGTTAAACGACGACGACGACGACATCCCGTACGTCCCTCCATCTTCACTCCCTTCTTCCCAACGCTGAAAACAACGACAATGCTATCGACACTAACGCCAACACAGGACACTCATCGACCACCGCGCCCCTCCACCTCCCCCCCCAGTCGAAGACGAAGAGAAAGAGAAACGCGTCCCGTTGACGATCATCTGTGGTTTCTTAGGCGCTGGGAAATCTACTTTACTCAAGTGCGTTCCTCCTCTTTTTTTCTTGTTTAGATGGAGATGGAGATGGACTAGTACTCAACGAGATCCAACTACAGACGTATCCTGACCGAACGCCATGGGTACCGCATCGCGGTGATTATGAACGAGTTTGGCGATACCGCAGTGAGTGCGTCTTTTCGTATGTGCTGAAGACAATGGTACTCATTGGTTGGGAATCAAGTAGGATATCGAATGTACGTCTGTCCCTCCCTTTCCTTCCCTTCCCTCATCTCACAATACACTTGCAGCCAAAGCAATCAACGTCCCTCCTACGTCTAATCCGGAAGCCTCCTCCACATCCAATCCGCACCCAGCCTCCGCCGACCCCTCCGACTTCCTCGAGCTCGCAAACGGCTGTCTATGCTGCAGCATCAAAGACTCTGGCGCCGCTGCTATTGAGAAGCTTATGCAGCGCAAGGGCGCGTTTGATCATATCTTGTTGGAGACGACGGGGTTGGCGGATCCTGGTCCGTGCGTCTCATCTTATCTTGTTCTAGTTTGTAACCACTGGAATTCCATCCCACACTCGCATGAGTATACCACGCTCGGATTGCTATCCCACACTTGAATTTCTGCCCACACTCGAATCTCTACTCTACACACGTTGGTTCATAATCACAAACCCCGTGCTAATCAACGCACACAGGTCCCATCGCAGCGACGTTCTGGCAAAACGAGGAATACAGCTCCGGTCTAGGCAAAGATATCATCCTCGATGGTGTCCTCTGCGTGGTAGATGCTGTGTTTGGGAAGGCGCAGATGGAGGAGGATAGGAAAGGGGAGGAGGGCGAAGAGGGGGAGAGTGTTAAGTATGTTTGATCATAGCATATGCTACGTTCCTGCTATCTACATTTCTTCTCACCACGCCCGCGCTTCTTCTCCCCATCTGCGTTTCTTCTCCCCATGCCTGCGCCTCTTCTCCCACTCTCTGCACCCCTTTTCCCTGTATGTTCTGACGAACCCCTCCCCTAGACAAATCGCCCAATCCGACATCATCCTCCTCAACAAATCCGACCTCGTCACCCCCTCCGCTCTCCTCGCCCTGGAAGGCACCATCCGCGCGCTGAACCCCACCGCGCCTATACATCGAACTGTCCGTGGGGATGTGGATCTGGGGAAGATTATGGGCGTGGGGGCGTTCAGGGGCGTCGGGGTGTCTTTGCGGGAGACGGGATGTGGACACGGGGAGAGGTATGATCATTCGCACGGGCTAGGGCATGATCATGAACACGACGGGGAGGACTGTTGTCCACCCTCAGAATCCGCACCGACGCACTACGAGCTCCGCGGAATCTCCAGTCTCAAGATTGATGTTCCATCTCTGAACACGGAACGGCTGGGGAAGATGGATGAGTGGTTGCGGAGTGTGCTGTGGGAGGGCGTCGTGCCGGGTCCTGGCATCTCATCCGGATCGAACTCGTTAGCAACAGCACCAACATCACCATCCAACTCAGCGGGGCCAAACACCGACACCGCCCTCCAGAGCCTTCGCACAAAAGGACTGATACTCACTACCTCCGGCGCGCGGTATCTCATTCAGGGCGTGAGGAGTATGTACGAGATGACGGAGGTCGCTTCGTCGGGTACATCTTCATCGAGTTTATCGACACCCGATGCACCGGCCTCGAGTACATCAACACCCAATGGCCCGGCATCGACGACGGCGGAGGAGGTTGACGGGGTAGAGATTGGGAAGCTCGTGCTCATTGGCAAGGGGTTGGGTGAGGACGTGAGGAAGAGCTTGCGCGCGGTGTTCCAGTAGCTCACTTCGCACAAAAAACCAAGCCTTGCATGGTCACCGGTCAGCCTCTTATCGGAAAGTCAGCGCTCAGTACGCGGTGGTGTGACCGATTAACCAAAATGCATTCGGACATGGTATCAGCCGTCTGTCACATTTCCGCCTTTCCGCATTATCGCTCGAATACGTTGCTG